>CM051017.1:25119873-25174873 GCA_027704905.1 Muraenolepis orangiensis
TTTTTTTCGATGTTTTACATCTTTGATTGAGGGACAAAAGCATCCGCTACATGACTACATGTGAATGTAAAACGATACTAGAAACACAATACGTATATTATTGTTATAGTAAAGTGTTGTTTATAGTATAGCGTATAGGATATATTAGGTAGTAGATCAAAAATCTAAATCTGGAGGATTGAATCTTCTTTATTGGTCACATGTACACACAGTGACATGAGTTTCTCTGCATTTAACCCAACCTAGTATCAGGACCAGTGGGCAGCTATTGTATATACAGGGGAGCAGGGAGCAGTGAAGGGGTCTGGTGCCTTGCTTAAGGGCACCTCGGCAGTGCCCAGGAAGCGAACTGGCACCCTTTTTCAAGTACCAGTTCTCACTCCGTACTCTTGGTCCGTTTCGGGGACTTGAACAGACGACCCTCCGGATCCCGAGTCCCAACAGACTGAGCTGCTTAGTCATCATACTAGTTACAAATCCTCCAGATTTAGATTAGGTATATAGTATAGTATATAGTAGGTAGTATCAATTGTTGTTTATAGTATTGTATAGTATTGCAAAGTTCAGTATAGCATAGCATAGTATTGCTGTAGTAGATGCATACTGCAGGAGGGAATGGGAAGTTAGCATTCCATTTGACTTGTTTGCAAATGTCAAATAAAAACATGTAGAATGTTGAACTTGGTGCTGCAGAGTTGGGAGTGTTTGTGGACGCCTACGGTGGAAGGAGCCGCACCGAGGACATCAAGTGGAGCCGTCTACCCCTGGCCTTCGGTAAGGACCCATCACTACCATGAGACCAGGACACGCTACCCGGACCCTTCCTCCAGCGCGTCCTCTTACCACTTTGTACTAGCTTTACTAGCATACTAGCATCTTAGTAGATTGTTTGCTCGTTAGTGAGTTAGATATTCTATTGTTTGCCAACTTATTGTCCTTCTACCTGAGCACTGGCTCAGTTATTGGAGACTTGTTAGGAATGAAATGCACTTTTGACTTCTGGTGACGAGTTGTTCTCTTACCTTCCTTTGTTGAAACACTATTGTAAGTCACTTTGGACAAAATGTCTGCTAAATGACTGTACTGTACTGTACTGTACTGTACTGTAATGTAAATGTACACAGAAGCCTCCTGCGGTGTAACTCCCTCTCCGTTCCCCTCCTCTCCCCCCTGTGGTGCAGCCTACAGAGAGCCCTATCTGTTTGTGACCTACTTCAACTCACTGGACGTCATCGAGGTCCAGGGACATGCCTCTCTGGGGTAATCAGTTCTACAGCGTATTGTCAGCAGTGATGGGCGGACCCATTCAATTCACAGAAGCGGATCCTTCGAGTCAATACACGTGAATGAATCGCACCTTTCCAGTTTTGAAAAATATGTATATATATATACTATATATATTTTTTTTTTCCGTTCATTTAGTAAATTACACTCACTTCTCAATTCGAGGGAACGGTTCATTTGATCTCTGTTCAGTGAGCAGCAGTCTGTCTCGACTCATGACCTCCAGGAGACGATGGTCCCGCTCTTTCGTCGGTGTCTGTACCAGTCAGTCAGCGCGTGAGCATCAGAATCAGAAGGACAACAGAATTATCTAGAGATCACTCTTACACTCGCCATATCAAATTGTAGCAGTAATGTAAGAAGCTAACACCCATGGGCTCTAACTTCATCGCTAGAACATCTTTAATGTGTCAGTGAGTGAGGTTTCCCACTGCACAGCGTACAGTACATGTGTACATATTGCGGCCCTGGTGTGAGACGAGAGACGTTGGACAGACGCGTTCTGCGTGATGCGGTACATACACCGGACACTACAAATATTAGTTTGTTCATTTTCGGCCATCACAAATGTTCAAAGCAGACCCATATTGAGCTTCTTAAACACATGGTGTTTAAACACAACGTTCTGGAACATTCCTGTCTTGCACCCTTCCTTCCACACATGGTTTAACAATGCCGGAACAGATGGGCCAAGGGCTGTCCAGCAGATGGCGCTAATGCAACACATACAGATGCCACCGCCATACCACTCAACAGAAGACCCTCTGGACTGAGAGGAGCTCCCTTATTTCATAAATATGTCCAGTGTACAGCCGCCATTCTTCAAAAAATTAGCTTATTTGCAAACAAAAGAAGTTGCCACATTGGTGCCTTAAGATCAACTGATCACAGATTCTAAATCAGTCCTGTGATTCGCTCGCTCCAAGTGAAAGCGTCTAACGTCATCTAACGTCATCTCACACAGACAGACGTAACCCTTTAAATGCTTTCCCCTGCAATGTTACTGCTTTCAGTCATTCATTCATGGAGGAAACGAGATCTTGAATGTCACCAGGTCTTATGGTGGAGAATTGGCGTTACAGATTTTCTGGGATTTCGCTCCCTGTTCCCATTCACACCCCATGCAGGAAATGTTCTGGAACATTTCTGGGATCGACTTGCATGTGTGAAAGGGACTTTAGATTACACAAGGTCATATAAATACATAATACACAATGATGCACATAAACATGAGCGATATCTCTTGACCCTTCTTCTGCAGACCTGTGGTTCTGGCTCACCTGGACATCCCCAACCCCCGCTACCTGGGCCCGGCCATCTCCTCGGGGGCCGTGTACCTGGCCTCCTCCTACCACAACAAGCTCAGGGTCATCTGCTGCAAGGGCAGCCTGATCCGGGAGTCCGGAGAGCTTCAGAGGAGCTCCTCCAGCCGAGGGTCAGCCCACACACACACACACACACACACACACACACACACACACACACACACACACACACACACACACACACACACACACACACACACACACACACACACACACACACACACACACACACACACACACACACACACACACACACATTTAGAGATTAAGATGACCCCTCACTACTGCTCACTCACTACCCCTCTCCCTACCCCTCACTCTCCCTGACTCTCCCTACCCCTCACTCACTACCCCTCCCTCTCCCTACCCCTCACTCACTACCCCTCCCTCTCCCTACCCCTCCCTCTCCTTACCCCTCCCTCACTACCCCTCCCTCTCCCTACCCCTCACTCTCCCTACCCCTCACTCTCCTTACCCCTCACTCTCACTACCCCTCCCTCTCCCTACCCCTCACTCACTACCCCTCCCTCTCCTTACCCCTCACTCTCACTACCCCTCACTCTCCCTACCCCTCCCTCTCCTTACCCCTCACTCTCCCTACCCCTCACTCTCCCTACCCCTCACTCTCCCTACCCCTCCCTCTCCTTACCCCTCACTCTCCTTACCCCTCACTCCCTACCCCTCCCTCTCCCTACCCCTCACTCTCCCTACCCCTCCCTCTCCTTACCCCTCACTCTCCTTACCCCTCACTCCCTACCCCTCCCTCTCCCTACCCCTCACTCTCCCTACCCCTCACTCACTACCCCTCCCTCTCCTTACCCCTCACTCACTACCCCTCCCTCTCCTTATCCCTCCCTCTCACTACCCCTCCCTCTCCCTACCCCTCACTCTCCCTACCCCTCCCTCTCCCTACCCCTCACTCTCCCTACCCCTCACTCTCCCTACCCCTCACTCACTACCCCTCCCTCTCCCTACCCCTCCCTCTCCCTACCCCTCCCTCTCCCTACCCCTCACTCTCCCTACCCCTCACTCACCTTATCCCTTACCTGAAACATGGTATATATTATAAAATTGTATGCGTTCATACATTTCCCCTGGTAATAAATATCATTTAACACAATACACCAGTACAAACTTCATGTTCAGATACTGTTGGCTTCAATTGTAACAGCGCCATCTGCTGTACGAGAAATACCATAAAACACAAGAATCTAGTACAAACGTCATGTTCAGATACAAGTTAACCTACCAGTGTAATATGTACCATCCAGTCCAATGGCAACATGAAAGACAATTATAAAAATGGGTTCATGAAATATGTAAATAGAGTCAGGCAAACACACAAAGTAGATCTGTTTCACATTTAGTTTGCTTTGATCACTGTGATTCAAAACTGACTGCCGATGGTAATTGCGATGGTAATGAAAGTGGAGTGGAGGCTGAGGGAGGATATCAAGCCTAAAGCAGGAGTGTGAGAGTGGGGTTGTCTTTTATCTCTTTTCATGCTTGGGATTTGAAAATCTGTGTTCACACTCTTCACTTTTCCTTCACGGAAAATACGTTTCCAGACCCTCTTAAAAGGTTCCTAAAACACATTAAAGACCACTCAACCTTCCTGATTTGATCAAAATGGGTAATCACACAAATTCGGTCACAGATTGATATTTGATATATGAGTATATATAAATACATACTGAGGACCACAGATCAGGCTTCTGTGTGTTTCCTTCCCTTCAACAGCAGTCCCAGCAAGCGGGTTCCCCCCACCTACACCGAGCACATCACCAAGCGGCTGGCCTCGGGGCCCGGGGGCCACGAGGGGCTTCACCGCGAGCCCAGCACGCCCCACCGCTACAGAGAGGGACGCACCGAGTTCCGGCGGGACAAGTCCCCCGCACGGCCCCTGGAGAGGGAGAAGTCCCCCGGCAGGGTGCAGGACAGCCGCAGGGAGAGGTCCCCGGGGAGGTTCGGGGAGAGCGGCCGGGGCCACTCCAGCTCCGTCCGCACCCAGCTCACGCCTGTCAACAAGGTAGTGCACCGCTACCTACCGTCGCCTGTACACACTGGATGTCTTCTGGGGTATCTAGGACACTATACACACTGGATGTCCTCTAGGACACTATACACACACTGAATGTCCTCTAGGACACTATACACACTGGATGTCCTCTAGGACACTATACACACTGGATGTCCTCTTGGGTATCTAGGACACTATACACACTGGATGTCCTCTAGGACACTATACACACTGGATGTCCTCTAGGACACTATACACACTGGATGTCCTCTTGGGTATCTAGGACACTATACACACTGGATGTCCTCTTGGGTATCTAGGACACTATACACACTGGATGTCCTCTAGGACACTATACACACACTGGATGTCCTCTAGGACACTATACACACACTGGATGTCCTCTGGGGTATCTAGGACACTATACACACTGGATGTCCTCTGGGACACTATACACACTGGATGTCCTCTAGGACACTATACACACTGGAAGTCCTCTGGGGTATCTAGGACACTACACACTGGATGTCCTCTAGGACACTATACACACTGGATGTCCTCTGGGACACTGTACACACTGGATGTCCTCTGGGACACTGGATGTCCTCTAGGACACTATACACACACTGGATGTCCTCTGGGGTATCTAGGACACTATACACACTGGATGTCCTCTAGGACACTATAAACACTGGATGTCCTCTAGGACACTATACACAATGGATGTCCTCTGGGACACTATACACACTGGATGTCCTCTGGGACACTATGTCCTCTAGGACACTATACACACACTGGATGTCCTCTGGGGTATCTAGGACACTATACACACTGGATGTCCTCTAGGACACTATACACACTGGATGTCCTCTGGGACACTATGTCCTCTAGGACACTATACACACACTGGATGTCCTCTGGGGTATCTAGGACACTATACACACTGGATGTCCTCTAGGACAGGGGTTCCCAACCTTTTTTGTGCCACGGACCGGCAGATACATGAAAGAAATCTCGCGGACCGGTTGTCAATTTTCGCGGACCGGTTCTCATGCGCTCCGCGCATGTACGCGGAGCGCCCGTAAAAAAACCGGCTCGTTCGCGGGTGTGAGCCGGCTCCCGTCTTTCACTTAAAAGAGCCGACTCTTTGAGCCGGCTCGTTCGCGACCGACACATCACTAGCGCGTAGTCTCTTTAGTAGCGCGCAACTGAAAGTCTCTCGTTATGCCGCCGATATATATTTAATCTATATATATATATATATATATATATATATATATTATACCGCCCATATATACCGCTATATAATCTATATATATAGATATATATATATAGATTATATTATTATATTTATATATTATTATTATATAATCTATATATATAGATTATATTATATATATAATCTCTATATATAGATTATACCGCCCGCCGCGGCCCGGCAGTAACACCTCCACGCAGTGTGCGAACTATACCACGGTCTCCGGGGGAGCCGGGATGTTTTTGTTTTTTTGGGGGGGGGGGGGGGGGGGGGGGGGGGTAAATGCTGATCCGTGCATTAATAGCAACAGCACAGAGAACATCTGTTGCACACGGGGTGGTGCCACAGGTCTACATTTACATGAAACGTCCCGATGGATCATGTTCATGTCAACAGATCGAGCATGTATGGGCTACGCAAACTTCAATCAACTTGATAATAAATAATCCACGGACCACCAATGTAACGTTTGACTGTTTAATTAAATCAACTTAAAATGACTCAAAAACAGGCTACGTTGTTTCACAAGGGCTATAGCCTATTATGGCTGTAGCCCACACAGAGCCGAACACACGCGATAAGAGCAGCCAGCGGCACCAACCATGAACAATATTAATATTAATAATACAGCTATAGCACAACACAACCCTCTCACTGCCTGGAGAGACGCGACGCCACACACACACACAACACAACGATGCACAGAGCCCTTCTCTCAGAAGTATTTTAGAGAGCTCCCCCCAAATTTCACAAACCATGTTCCCAGGGGAGCTCATGTCACCACTAGGGGAGCTATAGCTCCCCCTGCTCCCCTCCAGTTCGCACCCTGCCTCCACGGCCCGGTACCGGTCCGCGGCCCGGCGGTTGGGAACCCCTGATCTAGGACACTGTACACACTGGATGTCCTCTGGGGTATCGAGTGCCATGTAAGGTCTTGCTATAGTGTGGTTGATAACTGCCCCAGATGGATGCAATTAGGTTAAAAGCGCTGGTACATTTTAACATTATAAACCAATGTGTTTTTACTTGCATAGTAAGGTGCCACAGCCCCATAGTGACGGTGTGTGGGTGTCCCATCTCTCTTGCAGGTGTGGGATCAGTCGTCTGTGTGACCCGGTTTCCCCGTACCTCGCTTCTGATTGGATGTGGAGGAGAACAGCGTTCGACTCCCGTTTGCGTCCACACGCTGCCACAGGTGGAGTTACAGGTGGAGGCGGAGCTCCAAGACACCTGCGCTGGAAGATGTTTCCTGGGCCGACGGTCTCATTAACGGCTATAGGAGGGCGGTGTGCAACGCTGATCAAAACATCCGATCAAGAGAATCGATCTCCCACTCGTACACACACGTCTGCGTTGTAAATAGTTGTTTACGTTTTTATATACAAAGGGAAAAGTAGGCTGGTGAAGCCGTGTCTATATTTTTTAAAGAAATGCATTTATAACAATGTTGCAGGGAGAATAACTTTGTGACTGGGAAAGGAATCTATCGACGACTTTTAAATTATAATCTGAAGCAAATGTATTGGCTTTCTGTTCGGCACTTGTTGTATTGAATGGGAACGGTTCAACCAGACGGCACTTTGCACACAAGAATGAAATCCAACAGGATTCAATGAACACTCACACGCGTTGGAACGGACCGTACCACCTCTTCACCAGACGGACATTAGGGTGGACTGTATATGATCGCTTAATGGACCGCCTTCAGACGATGACCATTTGGTTTTGCTACAAGCCTACATTGTGTTGGTTTTAGTGAGGCTTTGTTATGAACAAGACATCTTTTAGCGGGCTGGGGACCAAGTGTCCCGGTCACCCTTCATCCTGAGTCTGCTGCTTGCGGTGAGGACGTCCTTAGCTTTGGGTTCGGTTCCGTTCGCTTCTTCCCTCTCCCGTTCAGTGAACCACGAGGCGTCAGATCGCAGGCCCGTCGCTCTGGTTCGTCGCTTTGGTTCATCGCTTCCTCTTAAGCAGCTAAACCACCGAAGCATGATCTTTGTAGAGCGACTCTATTCTCTTCTCTTGGTTGTGCTATTCTGTCATGTGGTCACTTGGATTTGCATTCGATTGCGTATTCATTGATGTGAGACAAAAACTACACATATTTTTGTCCTATTTTGAAAATATGTAAAAGGTGCATAACATTAAACATAATTGGCCTACAGTGGCCCATATACAGTGAGATGTGACACGTGTTATTGATTTTCAAGTGGAGGCTTCTCACACACACACACACGCACACAGGGTAATGTCTATTTTATTGTCGTTCTCTTCAATCTACAACAACGTAAACCTCTCCTAAGTAATTCAACGAAACTAAATATTCAGACATAACAAGGAGCACTTGTTACATGAAATGCCTATTTACAGCGACACCATCCTAGACAGACATGGCAAAGATTGAAAGTGCTTAACAACAAAAAAGGGGAAAAGTCAAGGAAATCGTCATCCCTTTGGGAGAGAAACGTAATAAAACTGCTTGGCACTGGTCTCTAGTAGAAGACCCTCTCACTCAAATATTCACGCATACTCGCAGCCGGTCTCAAAAGTCATGTAATTTACTGGGGCTAAACTGCAGCGACGTCTCTCACGAAGCACCCCTATGTGATGTCTTCTTGGATCAATTACCTGATCAGCAGATCATGCTTCCATTTTTAAACCCCATTATTGCACACACATAGCGGTAAAGACAGCCCCCCCCCCCCCATCAACCAACCGACCACACGCTCCTCTCCATCCCATCCATCAGTGCGCTCCCTGAATCCAGCGTTCTCTAATTCACATTCAAGGGTTGTTGGCCAAAAGCGCAAGCCCCGCCCCCCACGTGTGTTAAAGGTGTGCGTGTGTGTATTGATGTGGGAGGGGCTTGTCTATGGGTTGAAGCGGCTAACACCTTAGCGACACTTAGTGGATATTTGGGGAATTAGACTTGATTGTTTTCATGATGAACAAAAACATGGACACCCGCCGTCTTTGAAATTGATTACATGAACGTGACATTAACGAGTACAAACAAGACATCGTCCGATTGTAATCGTTAAATTTGTTTAGACAAAGGACAGAACAAGTCCATTCACATCCTGAGAGAGAGAGAGAGAGAGAGAGAGAGAGAGAGAGAGAGAGAGAGAGAGAGAGAGAGAGGAGAGAGAGAGAGAGAGAGAGAGAGAGAGAGAGGAGAGAGAGAGAGAGAGAGAGAGAGAGAGAGAGAGAGAGAGAGAGAGAGAGAGATCTGACTGACCATGGACCATGCAAGGGGCCGGTGAGTTAGAGATAGTGTGTGTTGGGAGGATCGTCAGGTAAACACGTTCTGCACCTTTAATGATTCAGCCCAGAGAGAACCCCCCCCCCCCCACTGCTCAGTGTGGGGGGGTGTGTTGTGTGCACGTGTGAGAGGGTGTGTTGTGTGCACGTGTGAGAGGGTGTGTTGTGTGCACGTGTGAGAGGCTGTGTTGTGTGCACGTGTGAGAGGGTGTGTTGTGTGCACGTGTGAGAGGCTGTGTGTGTACATAATCGAGGTAGTGTTTGTACGTGTTGTGATGGAGCCCCCAGGAGTCTAGGGGAGAGGGAGGCAGGGGGCTGGTGGTTAAGGTGCAGGCTAAGGTGGTTTGTTCCTCCTGGTGCATATTGATGGGGTTTTTTTGGTGTTTTTTTCGTTGCTTTTAGCCCACCATCCTCTCATCTTCTCCTGTGCATAGGCACCTCATTGGCTACCCCCCCCCCCCCCGTGTGTGTGTGTGTGTGTGTGTGTGTGTGTGTGTGTGTGTGTGTGGTGTTCAATAAGGAGCGGTCCTAATTGTTTGCAGACTGTCCTTGAGCTGAAACGTCTGGTGGCCATTTGAAGTCTCGTCTGACAGAACACTGATTATCGGGGGGATTATTAATTGTCTCAATTTCATTTTTTTAGTCCTTTTTTCATTTTTGGAACAGCAATTCAAAAATAGACCAATAAATAATGACAAAAGCAATGATCGCATATCCAAGGAAAAAACTAAACTAAAAACACCGCAGCAATAACAGGTCAACCTGCTCTAAGGATTAAAAAAAAAGAAAAGCTTGCAAATATACACTTTTGTTGTATTGAACGACAAAAGGAAACCAAGAGAGAAACTGGAAAAAGGACTTTTTGGTGACAAATTTAGTGAGCCACTATTCAAAGGATTCTATACATTTGTTTCATTTTTTCTGTTAAATGCTATATATGTCTCTGAATATATTATTTTGTCCATTCATTCATTCATTTGCTTCACAAAACAAGGGTGTGTGTGTGGGGATGTGTGTGTGTGTGTGTGTGTGTGTGTGTGTGTGTGTGTGTGTGTGTGTGAGAGGAGGTGGTCAGTCGACTGGCAGGGTGCAGGGTGGGGTGGGTGGTGGTCTTGGTGGAGTGGATGGTCTGTACCTGAAGATCCGCCCAAGGGCAGCAGGCAGTACAGACGGTCAAGGGGACAGCCCTGTCACTCGCCCAACAAGAAAGGAGTCATCGCTTAACACCCCCCCCCTCTGGCCCTAAGCCAAATTCTTTCATCTCCCACTTTTTCCAATGTTTGCCATCACCTACCCCAATATACCCAATATCGATATATCACTATCTACCTATAAGTGAATACAAAATATATATATCCGTAACGATTGTACCAGCGGTGTCCACACAGCGACCCGGGGTTCTTCCAAGGCGTCCCAGGGCCTGCTTGGGGAGATGGAGTAACGGGGTGATGGGGAGGAGACAGGAGAGGCCAGGGGAGAGGAGGGAGGGGGGGTGACAAGGTCCTCAAACAATGGCCCTCCATTGTCCAGGGCTGACAGCCGCCGACAAAACACAGCTCTGCTGATGAAGGTCACCGAGAGGATGATGGGCCCTGCTCGTCACACGTGGAGGAGGAAGAGGAGGAGGAGCTTTTGGAGGAGTGGTGGTTCAGTTCGCCAGGTTTTATGGAAATCCATTGTGGACCTTGTCAACGAGGACGCCCCGACACCATGACCGGGTTTAGTTTGTCCACGAGATGCTTGTAGAACAGCACCAGGGTCCAGTATGTCATCGCACACGTTCTGAATAAGCCAATTGGTTTACAATTTGTCCTGTGATTTCTTTTTTTTTTCTCAATAGGGTGTGAGGGAGAAAAATGAACTAGATTTGACCTAATGTATCATTTAGTTACCTAATAAACACAAAGAGGAGGCTGAAACACTCTGAAGGTGGTGTTGTTGTTGTGCTGAAGTGGTCACTGGGTGGGAAGGGGGGGGGGGCTGAAGAAGACGGGGGAAGGGGAGGAACATTTGTTGGGAACATCCCAACAAATGTTCTGGATCTTCAGAGAAAGCTCCAGCTCAAAGCCCCCCTGGTCCCGATGATGTAATGTGCATGTTCAAATGGTTTGCGTTTCCTCTCCTCTCTCAGGCCGTAATGCACAGCCCCACACACACACGCCACCATTTGCTGATGTGAAACCCGGCAAATCAAAGTGCTCAGTTTTGTCAAGCTCCTCCTCTTGTACATGTTTGTGTCTTGTAAAGACACTTAAGCACACACACACACACACACACACACACACACACACACACACACACACACACACACACACACACACACACACACACACACACACACACACACACACACACACACACACACACACACACACACACACACACACACACACACACACACACACACACACACACACACACACACACACTCCTGTGCTCTTCTGCAGAAGCTTAAGCGGCACCTCTGGCAGGGGGTAAAGGGGAGGAGCCAAGAGTCTCCCCAAACTAAAAGTAAGTAAGTGTTCCCTGTTTTCCCGTGGGGAAAGGAGGGTTTGGGGGAACTAGGTGGAGCTGGCCGCCATGTTCTTGTCCAGCTCGGGGCCCAGGCTGGGGCCCAGGCTGGGGCCCAGGCTGGGGTCCTGGCTGGGGTCCTGGCTGGGGTCCAGGCTGGGGTCCTGGCTGGGGTCCTGGCTGGGGTCCTGGCTGGGGTCCAGGCCTGGGGTCCAGGCTGGGGCAGGGCTGCAGGCTGCCATAGCAGGACTTGCACACGCGGCTGGGCTCAAACAGATGCTGGCTTGGCACGGGGATCTTCTGGTGGCAGCAGCTGGCGCAGAACACGTTACCGCAGTTCCTGTGGAGGAGCACCGGACACAAGTCGTCATCGCCGGGTTGCTGAGGTAACATATGTGCTTATTATTATCATCATTATTATACATCACAGGTGAGACAAACAACTAGTCTTTTTTGAGGGTTTTATACACATGCTGGATGTTTCATCCATGCTCTCACACGCAGATGTGCAACAAAAACTAAAACAACAACCAAAAAACGAACAAAAACAGATGCTCTATGGATGACACTATGAAGAACTGGACAAGGAGAGCTGCATGGTCTTTGGTTTTTAACAGAATCCCCAGGAGAAGTAGAGATCCTGCTGCCACATGTTAGTGTTATCGTCAGAGGGTGGTTGTCCATTCATGGTTTCTGATGCAGAACCATGCAGTGTGCAATCTGAGGTGGCAGGGAGGGAAGGGTGGGGGCCGCATTATGCCAGGGCTGGGCTCGCCGTGGGGGAGGGGGAATTGGATGGAAGGTAGGGGAGGTGGGCTGAGAAGGCAGCACGTGATGTTGTGGATGGACAGATGAGAGGTAAACAGTGAGAGGTAAACAGTGAGAGGACCCAGCACCCCACCACTCAACCCCTGGTCACACAGTGGATCGGTGAAATGGTTAAAAGCCGTGCCACACTGCAGGCATCGCTCGTCACTCACAGGTGGGGGGCTCAAACAAAACAGACAGGGCAGAGAGGATGCAGTGTGTGTGTGTGTGTGGAGCTGGGGGGGAGGGGTAGGTCTGGATGATGGAGTAGTGATCTCACCAGACCTCCTGGACAGGCTCCCTGCCACTGTGGAGAGCGCACACGCACACACACACACACACACACACACACACACACACACACACACATGAAAGCTAGCTTCCTCTCTTATTCTGCTGCAGACATGTTTAGAAGACTGGGAAGAAAGAAAGCATGCAGGAGAATGAAGGGGGCTAGGACCTGGTGGAGAGGGAGGGGCTAGGACCTGGTGGAGAGGGAGGGGCTAGGACCTGGTGGAGGGAGGGCTAGGACCTGGGGAGAGGGAGGGGCTAGGACCTGGTGGAGAGGGAGGGGCTAGGACCTGGTGGAGAGGGAGGGGCTAGGACCTGGTGGAGAGGGAGGGGCTAGGACCTGGGGGAGAGGGAGGGGCTAGGACCTGGGGGAGATGAAGGGGCTAGGACCTGGGGGAGATGGAGGGGCTAGGACCTGGTGGAGAGGGAGGGGCTAGGACCTGGTGGAGAGGGAGGGGCTAGGACCTGGTGGAGAGGGAGGGGCTAGGACCTGGTGGAGAGGGAGGGGCTAGGACCTGGTGGAAGGGAGGGGCTAGGACCTGGGGGAGAGGGAGGGGCTAGGACCTGGGGGAGATGAAGGGGCTAGGACCTGGGGGAGATGGAGGGACTAGGACCTGGTAGAGAGGGAGGGGCTAGGACCTGGTGGAGAGGGAGGGGCTAGGACCTGGTGGAGAGGGAGGGGCTAGGACCTGGTGGAAGGGAGGGGCTAGGACCTGGGGGAGAGGGAGGGGCTAGGACCTGGGGGAGATGAAGGGGCTAGGACCTGGGGGAGATGGAGGGGCTAGGACATGGTGGAGAGGGAGGGGCTAGGACCTGGTGGAGAGGGAGGGGCTAGGACATGGTGGAGAGGGAGGGGCTAGGACCTGGTGGAGAGGGAGGGGCTAGGACATGGTGGAGAGGGAGGGGCTAGGACCTGGTGGAGAGGGAGGGGCTAGGACCTGGTGGAGAGGGAGGGGCTAGGACCTGGTGGAGAGGGAGGGGCTAGGACCTGGTGGAGAGGGAGGGGGCTAGGACATGGTGGAGAGGGAGGGGCTAGGACCTGGTGGAGAGGGAGGGGCTAGGACCTGGTGGAGAGCAGAGGAGGAGGGGCTAGGACCTGGTGGAGAGCAGAGGAGGGGCTAGGACCGGGTAAGAGGGAGGGGCCAGGACCTGGTGGCGAGCAGAGGAGGGGCTAGGACCTGGTGGAGAGCAGAGGAGGAGGGCTAGGACTGGTGGAGAGGGAGGGGCTAGGACCTGGTGGAGAGCAGAGGAGGGGCTAGGACCTTGTGGAGAGCAGAGGATGGAGGGGCTAGGACCGGGTGGAGAGGGAGGGGCTAGGACCGGGTGGAAAGGGAGGGGCTAGGACCTGGTGGAGAGCAGAGGAGGAGGGGCTAGGACTGGGTGGAGAGGGAGGGGCTAGGACCTGGTGGAGAGCAGAGGAGGGGCTAGGACCTGGTGGAGAGCAGAGGATGGAGGGGCTAGGACCGGGTGGAGAGGGAGGAGGGGGGAGGGGCTAGGACCTGGGAAGGGGGCTAGGACGTGGAGAGGAGGGGCTAGGACCTGGTGGAGAAAGGGAGGGGCTAGGACCTGGTGGAAGAGGGAGGGGCTAGGACCGGTGAGAGGAGGGCTAGGACCTGGTGGAGAGCAGAGGAGGGAGCTAGGACCTGGTGGAGAGACAGAGGAGGAGGGGCTAGGACCTGGTGGAGAGCAGAGGAGGAGGGGCTAGGACCTGGTGGAGAGCAGAGGAGGGGCTAGGACCGGGTAAGAGGGAGGGGCCAGGACCTGGTGGAGAGCAGAGGAGGAGGGGCTAGGACATGGTGGAGAGCAGAGGAGGAGGGGCTAGGACTGGGTGGAGAGGGAGGGGCTAGGACCTGGTGGACAGCAGAGGAGGGGCTAGGACATTGTGGAGAGCAGAGGATGGAGGGGCTAGGACCGGGTGGAGAGGGAGGGGCTAGGACCGGGTGGAGAGGGAGGGGCTAGGACCTGGTGGAAAGGGAGGGGCTAGGACCGGTTGGAGAGCAGAGGAGGAGGGGCTAGGACCGGGTGGAGAGGGAGGGGCTAGGACCTGGTGGAGAGCAGAGGAGGAGGGGCTAGGACCTGGTGGAGATGGAGGGGCTAGGACCTGGTGGAGAGCAGAGGAGGGGCTAGGACTGGGTGGAGAGCAGAGGAGGAGGGGCTAGGACCTGGTGGAGAGGGAGGGGCTAGGACCTGGTGGAGAGCAGAGGAGGAGGGGCTAGGACCTGGTGGAGAGCAGAGGAGGAGGGGCTAGGACCTGGTGGAGAGCAGAGGAGGAGGGGCTAGGACCTGGTGGAGAGGGAGGGGCTAGGACCTGGTGGAGAGCAGAGGAGGAGGGGCTAGGACCTGGTGGAGAGCAGAGGAGGAGGGGCTAGGACCTGGTGGAGAGCAGAGGAGGAGGGGCTAGGACCTGGTGGAGAGGGAGGGGCTAGGACCTGGTGGAGAGGGAGGGGCTAGGACCTGGTGGAGAGCAGAGGAGGAGGGGCTAGGACCTGGTGGAGAGCAGAGGAGGAGGGGCTAGGACCTGGTGGAGAGCAGAGGAGGAGGGGCTAGGACCTGGTGGAGAGCAGAGGAGGAGGGGCTAGGACCTGGTGGAGAGGGAGGGGCTAGGACCTGGGGGAGAGTCGTGGTGGTGGTTTACCTGCAGTGATGCTTTCTGCTGGCCATCCAGAAGCGGCTCTCACAGCGGTGGCACTGGGCTGCGAGGTGGTCAGGGTACCAGCGAGTCACCTGCAACAGGCAGCAAACACCTCATCACCTGGACCCCACCTAGTGGTGTGTATTTCCCCTGACTGAGACAACACTCTGCACTCCTCCATGAAGTGATCAAGCGTGACAATTCACAAAAGGCAGATTTAACATTTGCTGTCAAATCGGTTCAGTACACATTTTAACAACAATCTAAACACCGGCAGTGACATAGAAAACATGTGCTCCTTCAAATTGTCCATCACCATGATAACTTCCATCCTGGGACTCCATGTGTAATAATAAATGTATGTAGACGTATATGCATAGTAGATTTATAGTGGCACGTGTATATTATTTCACTGCTGCTCCAAGAGACTTCAAGACACTCCAAGAGTGTCTAAATGAAGCCTGGACTATTTCACCCAACCTGCGATGGACCTGCTACACATGACGGCTGGTTTACCTCCTGCTTGTCCACCTGCTCCCAGCTGGCCTCTGACAGCAGCTCTGTGCTGCAGCGGGACAGGCACTTGGGCTCCAGGTTGTAGTCTGAGTCCATCATGGAGGTCTGTACAACAACACGGAATTACAACTCACCTGTTTTCAATATGCATGGTCATTTCCTAACAGATGTCCGTACAGCGCAGCGAATAAATACTAAACTCATGAACTGATTATAGATTGGAATTTTAAGGATCTGTCGTTTAAATTGAAAAAACACAAAATAGTAATATATTTGAAGGATAAGGGGTTGTGGTTATCACAGAGTGAATATGCAAGGATATGGTTTGAATTAATTCCATTATGGTCCATTGTAGAGGGGGGGGGGGCAGTAGCTCAGTCTGTTGAGACTCGGGCTTGGGAACTGGAAGGTCACTGGTTCAAGTCCCCATACACCCGGGCACAGCTGAGGTGCCTGTGAGCAAGGCACCAGACCCCTACACTGCTCCCCGAGCGCTGTATATAAAATAGCTGCCCACTGCTTCTAATACTAGGATGGGTTAAATGCAGAGAAACAAATGTCACTGTGTGTGAGCATGTAAAGTAAAGCACTGAATGTGACCAATAAAGAGGATTCAATCCTCCAGATTTAGATTTAGATTTGAGGCTCTAGTGATAGGAGATAGGTTGTGGTTCTAACCATTTCATCTCCCAGGTCCCCATTGATCCGCAGGTAGACCCCGTGCTGCTGGTTCTCCAGCCGCGTCCGGAGCTCCTGCATCTGCCTCTTCAGGCTCTCCACCTCCTTCTGGTGGCACGCCTCCATCTGCCGCAGCCGCTGCTGGATGGCATCGGGGTGCAGCGTCAGCCCGTCGTCATCCAGGTGGAGGCGGGACGGCTGCTCGGGGCTGCCAGCGGGACGTCCCGCCACCGAGTGAATGCAGCGATGCTGGCAGAAGCCCCGCGGGGGCGGGCCCAGCGAGCCGGTCAGCGACGCCTGCCTGTTCAACGGGCTCCGCTCAGCATTGGCCCAGTGGGGTGCACCATTGCAAGGCTCCGCGTCTGGCACCTCCCCCCCATTGCAGGGTGGCTCACCATTGGTCGGCTGAAAGGCACCGAGGCAGGGCCGCTTGTTGACACCGTTCGGAGTCCTTGCGTTCAACTGCTCCTGCCGACCCTCCGGGCCTTTTCTTCTGGCGGGGAGAGGTGGGGGTCTGCCGGCCCGGGGGCAGGGCTGGACCGGGCCTGGGCACGGTGCTTCTGGCTCCGGTCTACTGCAGGCCTTGTCTGTCAGAGTCTCCGTGGAGCTCTCCATGAGAGAGGCCCTTTTGATGGCCTGCTCCAGAGGCTCCGAGGGTTCTTTACAGTTACAGCAGAGCTCTGGTTCTACTAGGGTGCTATCGGCGAAGCCATTGGTAAGAGTTCTATGGGATGCAGGCTCCTCTGGCTCCAGAGGCCAATCTAGCTGGCCATGTGTTTGTGGCCCAGTACAACTGTCTAGAACCTGCTTCCCCAGCTCTTCTGAGATCTTTACCACGTCAGCCTCCAGGAACTGCTGCTTCTGGTCTATGTCTCCTGATGTATTGGGAGGGAGGAGAGGGATGACTGGAAACACACTGTCCTCTGTGGCCTCCACCGCCACACCCTCTTCAGAATGACCGTTGCAGAGGAGCTCACTCTGCTCCTCTATTTCGCCAACGACCTCCACGCAATTCACGTCGCCCTCTACATTTTCCAAGTCTGTGTCTCCGTTTGCGACGACCAGAGCCAGGGCAACACCACTGATGCTGCCCTTCTCTCCCTGGACGGCCACAGCTTCAGCCTCCTCCTTGGTGGCCTCCTGCAGGATGTTCTCCATCTGGCCCTCTGCCACGCCTACTGAGAGCTCTGCTTCCTGCTGCTCTGGAGTCTCCACTGGTGGAGTGCTGGGCAACTGCACCTGCAGTAGTTGTGATCCAGGACCGCCTGCCTCCAGCTGTGATCCAGGACCGCCTGCCTCCAGCTGTGATCCAGGAGCTCCTGCCTCCAGCTGTGAGCCAGGACCCCCTGCCTCCAGCTGGGGCTTGGGTTCAGCTGTGTCTGCATGCACTTGAGCGTTGGGCTGGTCCTCTTGGTTCAGGCCTCCTCCACCACTATCGGGCCCCAGGGCCACGTTGTTGAGCTCCAAGGAGCACCGGTGGTCCTGCCACTTCTCCTTGAGGCTGGGGTCGCTGGAGCGCCGGTTAGGGGCCGCCGTGCTGCCTAGCTCGCAGGCACTGGGCAGGTTGTCGAAGGAGCGGGTCTTCGGACGTCTGCAATTGGGAGAAAGAGAGGGTTAGCCTTTTAATAAAATGATGTGCCATGACAGGATGTTACAGCTTAGCGTCTCTAATCTAATGTTTTTGGAGAGAAACCCAATGCAGTGAACAGCGATGATGTACTAAGCAACTCTCAGTTAAATCAGTACAATGACATCCTGTTCTTCTCGACTCTCTGGCAACTGTCAGCTGTCAGGCTGCTTTTGGATCCCACACCGATAAAGAAGCATCGGAAGACAAGAACACTGGGTGGTGGTAGGGAGGAGCCCTGAACCCTGGGCTGACCATACATGGAGGCAGGCTCACCTGCCCAGCGTGGCTTCCTCTGGGTTAGAGCCGGGGGCTGGGTAGTGTGCGCACGAGTCGTCGGAGGGCGTGGTGGGGGAGGAGCTGGGCAGGTAGACGGCCGTCCAGAGCATCAGGTTACGAACATGGCACACCGGGTGCAGAACCTGCAGCGGGAACAAGATAGAACCACATTCTGAGGATCGGCATCTTGTATAAAACACATTGGGGAGCAACAATCATTACTAACCCCTAAATAGTAACACACAAGGTCATCAAGGTCACCACAAAACAGAAATAAGATCTTTATCTGGAGGATTGAATCCTCTTTATTGGTCACATACATGTACACACAGTGAAAATTGTTTCTCTGCATTTAACCCATCCTAGTATTAAGAGCAGTGGACTATTTAGGAGCTATTTTATATCCAGCGCCCGGGAGCAGTAGGGTAGGGGGTCTGGTGCCTTGCTCAAGGGCACCTCGGCAGTGCCCAGGAGTTTCGGGGACTTGAACCGGCGAAGTCCCAACAGACTGAGCTACTGCCGGCATTAGCCCCCCCCCCGCATAAAGGCCTGAGGGGTAATGAATTGAGATGTATTGTGTGAACCCCTGACAAAGCAGAGGCATTACAGCGAGCTGTGAGCCCCTTGTCACCCATGGGGCTAGAGGTGAGCAACGTACCGTCTCAGACTGCGACGAGTAGAGGATGTTGCGCAGGGCGCGGTTTCCGGTCCTAAGCAGGGACCACGCAGAGCAGGTTCTCTCCTGGACGTGGCAGTCCTCCCGCTCCTTGCCACTGTTGCACAGGAAGGTGCCGAACAGACACGAGTAGGCGTGCTGCACCAATTTGACCTGCACACACACACACACACACACACACACAATTACACACCCTTGAGCTGGCATGTCGGAGCTTGTAAATACCTTTGGTATGATCATAAATCAACACAGATTGTATTGGAAGACACAGCAAGAGACCTGCAATGCCCTGCCACAAACAAGCAACACTCTGCCAACAGAAATGTTATATTCCAGGTTGTCGCAGCGGACTCTGCAATCAATTTGTGTCGTTTGCGGTAATGTAAATCTAGGCATTGCAGTGGCTTTTCATTGCACATCCATTCATGACAGCTGCGGACCAAGGCTTTGATTTCACGAGGCCTACCAGGAAGGCCTCATTGAACTCAAAGGAGCAAGGGAACTGCCTCTGCAGCTGGTGGACGCAGTCCAGCCACTGCAGGAAGACGGGGCATCGCTCGTTGACGTCCTCTGAGTTCTCGCCGTGGCCGCAGCGGTCGGCGAACTTGTGGCCGAAGTCCAGCCACTCGGTCTCCACCAGGACCTGGAAGCCCTGCCACACACGCACACACACACACGCGCAAAAAAAAAAAATGTTTTGCTTTGCACACAAATACATCTGCATGCGTAATGTTGTCTAACAGGTTGTACTTGCAACCTTGCTAGCACTGAACTAATTGTACAAGCTGAAAATACACGCCAACCGAAATGTATGCCAACTAAGTCACAGAAACAAGGCATGGAACAACGATGTCCATGATGTGGGCTTTGCGTTTGGGCGTTTCCCTGGGCTGCCGTACCTCGATGGTGCGGTAGTATGGGTCCAGCAGCATCTTGGAGAGAGCCACGATCTGAGGTGTGCGGTCCCAGCCGTCCGAGCAGTGCACCAGGACGGGCCGGTGGTCGCGGTCCACGGCGTTCACCGCCAGGAGCGCCGCCTTCAGCAGCAACGACAGGTGCTGCAGCCACTTGGTGTTCTCCAGGGCCGACAGCCAACTGCAGAGAGAGACATGGATGATAGATTGGTGTCCAGACTTTATATACATGCCATTTTGTCGGTTTTTGTTTACTTAATTCAAACACGCCCAAACAAACAAAGCCCTGCAACACACCTCGACCCTGACTGGTTGGAAAGATACTTGTGTTTCAACACATCCGCTATCGTCTGACAACAATTTAGCCTCTGGGGGGGGGGGGGGGGGGGCAGTGTTAAACCTGCGGATTTACGGAACGAGTTGAGTCTGTTGAGAGACAACGTCTACAAAAAGGATGTTTTAACATCTAGCCTTCCGACCCCTGCCTACAGATGCAACCTTTTTTGCAAAGATTACACATTACACACTGAATTGGGAATTTAGTTCAGTGTTTTACTGTATAAGACCATTCTTAATTATAGCTATGTTTCTGTTCCATTTGTTTTCTTTAATTTAGACAACAACAAAACTTTGTGCTGGCAAAGCTGTACCAACAACACAAGTTCTAATCACATCATCTGCAAACAAGTCCTACCACAAGCACTCATTGTCACAGGGCCCTGGGTCTCATACACTCTTCTCTACAATACATTCCATCTAGTTACAAGAGCATGCATTAGTGGCAGGCATTTGAATTGGTTCCAACAAGTCATTAGACGTTTTTTGTCTTTCCGAGTTGCAGTCGTGAGCCTGCTGAAACGTGGACCGATTCTTATCTTGTTAAAAACTCTCTTGATTTGAAGAGCTAGCACGGTCCACTACAGGGACTCTAAGTAGTGGAGAGACGTACAGTGAGAGGGAGAAACTGAGACAAAAATAGAGAGGCAGAGAGGAAGAGAGAGAGTGAGAGAGGTAGAGCAAGAGAGTCAGAGATAGAGTCAGAGAGGAAGAGTCCCAAAGCTTCTAAAATCTGATTAAATTAACGCCCAAACAAACAAACACCCTCGACTCTGGCTGAGAAAGATACTTGGGTTTCAAGTTAAGGTATATTGTTGATGTGTTTGTCTCAGTCACAGAGACAGCGAGATAGAGACAGAGAGACAGAGAGAGAGACAGAGAGAGACTGACTTGGCTGGATCAGGCATCTGTGTGCAGAGGAATCGCAGGGACTGGAAACTCTTGCGGATGGAGTGGATGTTGGCCATGCCCATGAACACAACCTCGCAATTGGGGTAGTACTCTGCAACAACAGGAGAACAGGGGTCAAAACAATGCTACAACCCTTTTAAAGCCTCCTTAGGCAAGAGAGGAGAGCAAGATTAAAATAAACCCAAAATAACGTCCCTCTCTCTCTGCTCCCTATGTTCTTATGTTCTGCCCCAATGAGTTGACATCGTTGTGAGCACGAATACGATTGACGGGCAAGATGGATTCCACGAACCAATCAGGGAAGAGATACCCCGATACCCCGAAGTCGGGAGTGGTCTAAAAACTAAATTGTCTCATACGGAGGTGCATGGTCAATGCAAACAGTTATTCTCAAAGTGCATTTCACTCACTAATGGCTGACTATGCCATTTCTAACCGATTACATGCAAATGAAAGCTCTTAAATCGTACCTACAGCCCCTTTAAGTGGTGTCGTATGTTCCATAATTGAACTCAGGAAACCAATTCTGGTTAAAAGAAAGCATTAGGAAACAACTATATAAAATATGAATAAATGGACAGGCCTCGATATGTGACGAACACAAGAATATCAATTATGTGGCATAAATTCTCACCACTACATCACACATTGACAACTAGCATCACTACACACATCCTCCTTCAACCCTGACCGGGGGGGGGGTTCAGGGTTCAGTGTTGAAGGCCTCCCCATCACCATGCCCCTCTTGCCCCTTATACTCCTTCTCTTTCTCTCACTATCCTGTTGTGGCAACCACATTTCCCGTTGGTGATTAATAAAGTATTTACTAACTTACAATACAATTGACAAAAAACATATTCACACATTTACCAACTTGTGAGTCGCAATGGACAACAAGCATATGCTAAATGACTTATGTAATGTAAATTAACATAATCATTTCACATAATTATTATTATTAGGTTATTTTTTGGGGCATTTTTGCATTTATGCACAGAAGAGTAGCGATGAACAGGAAAGTGGGTGGAGAGAGAGAGAGAGAGAGGGGATGATATGTAGCAATGGACCTCAGTGGATGACAGACTTACAGCATGAGCTACCAACCCGCCCCTAATTTAACATCGTTAACATTCCCCTGATTAAAGTTCCCAATAAACATTGCTTCCCACCTTTACTCCAATTCACCACTAGGTGTCATTAACATATCCATTACAGATATGCCCTGCGGATGAGAGCATATCGCAAAAATAGGGACAGCTATGCATTTCTCGGGTCCGCTAACCCGGCCATAATGGCTAAAGTGAACTTTGGATCCAATGGGTTTGGTCCATGGTCGACGTCGTGCTGTATATTTTTATATATATATAATATATATATATATATATTTATATTATATATATATATTTTTATTAATATATATATATATAAACTGATTTTGTGATTGTGTTTCTGAATTATTCAATAAAATGACAATGTCTATATAAGCCATAGGTTAGACAGTCAGCGTTATGAATGCTGAGAAATGACCTGTGTATTTGATGTATTGGTAGTGATCCTACGGATCTAACACACATTCAGTTTTAAATTGACAACTAAATATTATATTATATTATCTCTCTTTTGGCTGAATAGTAGCTTTGATTGTGCAACTTAAGAAGTTGAGTGATAGAAAAAAAATACCGACCTGCTGGGCACAACTTTACATCACTCAACTAACTTAGTGGTGTTTGGCTAGTCGTCAGCGGAGGATGAACAGGAATTGTGAACTCAATGTATTCCATCCTACCAAAACCAATCAATACCTCAGTCACTAAAGCCCTCTCAGTACAGGACCCCTCCCCGCCAGACATCTGAGGGGCTACTGGAGGCAGTGTCTTACCCGGACACTCGCAGCCTCCACCCTTGGCCCGGTTGGCCACGGCGGCAGCGTAGGACCTGGCATCCAGGATGAGCAGCTTGTGGGGCTGGAGGACCACCGTCTCCACCTCACAGTTGGTCACAGACGACTCTGATGTGCAACAAACAACACAAGGTGACTAAAACTGACTCATTTTTCAAGTTAGAATTGTGTTATTATACGTTTGAATTGAGAAAAACTCCAATGTGATACTATTACTATGATCTATACAGATTTCATCAGGTATATATAAACCCCCCAGGGAAGAAGCGCTGAAACAGTCGTCTCTCAGGAATACAACAAACATCAGCCAAGACAGCGAGGCTCTTTATCTAATCCATTATGAACATCCCAGACGTCAACCCGTTGTTTTAAGGCAAACCCATGGGGGATTCCTCAGAAGGAGGTGGATTCATGAATGTTGTGTGGAAGACAGGAGTCACCAGAGTGTTGTGATGGGTGTCTGTGTGCATGGCAGCCATGCCAGACAAGCCCTGGCAGGCCGTATTGTTCAATGGTGTCTGGTGCAAATAAGCACAGATAGTGAGGCTGCAGGGTTGTGTGTGTGTGTGTGTGTGTGTGTGTGTTTTTTAAGGAATGTGGATGTGTTTTTAAAGGAATGTTGCTGTGTCTGGGGACATGTGTACAGCGAGAGACAGACATAGAGAGAGAGAGAGAGAGAGAGAGAGAGAGAGAGAGAGAGAGAGAGAGAGAGAGAGAGAGAGAGAGAGAGAGAGAGAGAGAGAGAGAGAGAGAGAGAGGAGAGAGAGAGAGAGAGAGAGAGAGAGAGAGAGAGAGAGAGAGAGAAGAGAGAGAGAGAGAGAGAGAGAGAGAGAGAGAGAGAGAGAGAGAGAGAGAGAGAGAGAGAGAGAGAGAGAGAGAGAGAGAGAGAGAGAGAGAGAGAGAGAGAGAGAGAGAGAGAGAGAGAGAGAGATATGTAGAGACAGTGAGATCAATTGATACACGTCTGACAATAAGTGAGAAAGTACTGAAGCTACAACTAAAGTATGACAAACGGTTGGCCCCATTAAGTTAGCAGAATCTGTTACACATGAGTCAGTGAGTGTACCGAAGTCCGCATGGGGCAGTATGGTGCCGTTGGCGTAGCCGCCGTTGGACAGGTGCTTGCGTTTGCTGCCGTCCACGGCACAGGCCTTGGCGATAGACTGCACCAGGTGCTCGTCGTCTGCGTTCCTCCAGCCCCACCAGCTCACCTCAGGCTGGCCGCAGCGGGCAATCACCGCACCTGTACCCTGGTGCCTGGAGATCGAAACAATCGGAAACAAAACAAAAGCTTTGCTTCCACGGATGCATTTGGGGTGCCCAAACTCCTCCTCTGCAAGTCCTTGTACTGCATGGCGGACGGTAAAAGAAGAGCAAGCAACACACCTGTACACCACAGCCGGAAGCCTCTTCCAGGAACGGAAGGCGGCCACATTCTCCAGCTCCTCGTCGGTGATGGACGCTGGAACCAGGAGCTGCTGGGGGTAGCTGGAGCACAGCCTGGGAGGGGAAGCAGGTTAGACAAGGTTACACAGAATGATAACGGGCTGGGATTGACTCCTAAAGGCCTGTCTAAAGACACCTAATCCTGGGCTGGGATTGACTCCTAAAGGCCTGTCTAAAGACACCTAATCCTGGGCTGGGATTGACTCCTAAAGGCCTGTCTAAAGACACCTAATCCTGGGCTGGGCTCTTATCAATGCTGGTGTGGAGTGCAACAACTGCCCGCTAATATAAACACACACACACACACACACCCCTGATGTTCCCAGACTTGCTTTTCAGAATCCCTGAAACCAGGAGAATTGTTACAATAAAGCAATGCATCGCAAAACCTAATGCCACACACACACACACACACACACACACACACACACACACACACACACACACACACACACACACACACACACACACACACACACACACACACACACACACACACACACACACACACACACACACACACACACACACACACACACACACACACACACACACACACACACACGAAAGACTTGCACACTGTTCTGTGCCATGTCCAAATGAGAGCAAAGGGCTTGAGGGGATTTGTCTGGTGGCCTGGGAGCCAGGGTAGTCGACACACATTCACAAGGACGACCACCATACCTGAATTTACTGTTGATGTCCGATATCCTCCAGGCATTCTGGGTGTCGAAGCCCATGCGCTCAACCTCGTTCTTGAACCAGGAGGTCACGTGTTCGCCTGCGGAGAAGAGGGGGTGGCCAATGAAATGAGAAACAGCCGAGAGGCAGTTGGGTTGGTGTGGGAATGTGGAGGGGGGGGGGGAACAGAGGTCAACCCCAAGGTGGGCAGACCTACCTGGCCGGCAGAGCTCGCCATGTTGCTCCTTCTCCCCTGCATAGACGTCCATGCACCAGGCATGGAAGGCGAAGGAAAAGAGGTGCTCCAGGTTAGACGGGGGGCGCCCCACTGCACTCAGCCGCTTCAGCCACTCCTGGCACTGCTCCAGGGTGGAGAACTGGCACCTGGGGGGGTTGGTGGTGGTGGTTAGACACAAGCTGTTGGGACCGGACTGTACCGGGACTGCCTACCATCACATGCATTAAAAAAACAACTAAATGTACTTTGCCCAACTCCAAAAATACTAACTTCATTGATCTGATTACGGGTTGCATTTTTCCATTCCATTATGTGACATTGTTATCTTATGATCAAGCCACGTTTCCTGGTAAGGAATCATCTATGTGTATTTCCTTACCTGACCACTTTGCAGTCCTTGCAGGTGACGTGCAGCTGGAAAATGTCACGGCACTCCACGCTCTCAATCAGCTGCAGAGGCACCTGTGGAGCAACCGGCAGGTTAACACTGCAAGGCATGCTCCCATGCTAAATGTAAATGTTAGCATGTCACAAACACACACACAGTGTCTGTGCTTCACACCACCAGCAGGCTGGGAATGCAACTACCACAACACGTGCAACCACTTCATGATCTCGGGTTCAAAGCAGGTTAGTGGAGACAACATGTTGCAGTTTGTTATACGATAACAGAAGAAGAAATATTATTAACATGTTGTGTCTGCTGTCAAAGTCCATCTATGCATGAACCCCTGGTGGCGTTCCACCAACAATGCCAAATGGCTCAGCGGTGACACTGCTTTTCGTAGATATGCATTACATCCCACGTTACTACCACCACTCACCCTACTAAACGTCATATATATATATATATATATATATATATATATATATATATATATATATATTATCATTTGGCACGGTAGTGGAGTATGAGGCCGTAGACATTCTGTTGAACTGGCTTGACTTCCAGTGCATGCCTCTGTGAGGCTGGGCTGTCAAACGGATAAGGTTGTATAAATGCTGTGTTTCCACACACAGTTCAAAGCCATGCGTGACGGACAGACAGCCCTCAGCGCGTGGAGGAGCAGGAAGGAAGACTAACGACCACACACACACACACACACACACACACACACACACACACACACACACACACACACACACACACACACACACACACACACACACACACACACACACACACACACACACACACACACACACACACACACACACACACACACACACACACACACACACACACACACACACACACACACACACACAGTATGTGCAGCCTGTATAGAAGTGCACATCCACATCCCTCATAACTATATAACAACAGTATCATTGTGATATCAGTGCTGCTGATTGGCGGAGCGAGCCTTTTTCTGGAGTGGATCCAGTAGGCTCCCACGATTGCTGTTCATGACCATTAATGGAGTGTTCCTGGGTTGAAACCTCAGGAACTCAGCAGCCTGGGCCAGGCAGTACTCCCCTCTCCGGGATGTCTCCGGGATGTATACATACATACACATGTCTTCCTCCTCCCCCACCCCCTTGCAGGCTATAATAAAAGGCTATATATAGCTCCATTGCCATGGGTTATTTGACAGGTACCTACACACACGTGAACATACAGGAACACAGGCACAAGCACATGACCGCAGCATGCACCCCACACCATGCCGCCCTGCAGGGTACTTACAGACACCTCACAACAACAACTCAGCTATTTAAAAACAACAACAACAACAGAAAAACAAAACACAACAGAAAATACAGTTATCAGACATGGATGAGGTGAAATGAAAACGCTGTGTACTGCTGCTGGCCTTCTCTCTGGGCCGTGCCTACGGTACATTCTGGCTCCATCTGAATGTCCCCATGTCTAATCTAGGAACCCCCCACCCCGCCCCCTGGCTGGCTAAGTGCCATTCATAATACCCTGGGCTGCTGGGTCAATGGCAACTCTGTCGTTCACTCGTCATGCATCTCTCTCTCTCTCTCTCTCTCTCTCTATCTCTCTCTCTCATCAACACCGATCCCCTCCCTCTCTCTCTCTCTCATCGCTTTATGCATGAGGGCTGTGAGTGTATGAGGGCTGTGAGTACATGTGTCAATGATAGTTGTGTGTTATGAGGTAATGATAGTTATGTATCATGTGTGTTATGAGGTAATGATAGTTATGTATCATGTGTGTTATGAGGTAATGATAGTTATGTATCATGTGTGTTATGAGGTAATGATAGTTATGTATCATGTGTGTTATGAGGTAATGACAGTTATGTATCATGTGTGTTATGAGGTAATGATAGTTATGTATCATGTGTGTTATGAGGTAATGACAGTTATGTATCATGTGTGTTATGAGGTAATGATAGTTATGTATCATGTGTTATGAGGTAATGATAGTTATGTATCATGTGTGTTATGAGGTAATGATAGTTATGTATCATGTGTGTTATGAGGTAATGATAGTTATGTATCATGTGTGTTATGAGGTAACGATAGTTATGTATCATGTGTGTTATGAGGTAATGACAGTTATGTATCACATGTTATGAGGTAATGATAGTTATGTATCGTGTGTTATGAGGTAATGATAGTTATGTATCAGGTGTGTTATGAGGTAATGATAGTTATGTATCATGTGTTATGAGGTAATGATAGTTATGTATCGCGTGTTATGAGGTAATGATAGTTATGTATCGTGTGTTATGAGGTAATGATTGTTACGTATCAGGTGTGTTATGAGGTAATGATAGTTATGTATCACGTGTTATGAGGTAATGATAGTTATGTATTGTGTGTTATGAGGTAATGATAGTTATGTATTGTGTGTTATGAGGTAATGATAGTTATGTATTGTGTGTTATGAGGTAATGATAGTTATGTATCATGTGTGTTATGAGGTAATGATAGTTATGTATCATGTGTGTTATGAGGTAATGATAGTTATGTATCACGTGTTATGAGGTAATGATAGTTATGTATTGTGTGTGTTATGAGGTAATGATAGTTATGTATCGTGTGTTATGAGGTAATGATAGTTATGTATTGTGTGTTATGAGGTAATGATAGTTATGTATCATTTGTTATGAGGTAATGATAGTTATGTATCGTATGTTATGAGGTAATGATAGTTATGTATCATGTGTGTTATGAGGTAATGATAGTTATGTATCATGTGTTATGAGGTAATGATAGTTATGTATCATGTGTGTTATGAGGTAATGATAGTTATGTATCATGTGTGTTATGAGGTAATGATAGTTATGTAGTGTGTTATGAGGTAATGATAGTTATGTATCATGTGTGTTATGAGGTAATGATAGTTATGTATCATGTGTTATGAGGTAATGATAGTTATGTATCATGTGTTATGAGGTAATGATAGTTATGTATCATGTGTTATGAGGTAATGATAGTTATGTATCATGTGTTATGAGGTAATGATAGTTATGTATCGTGTGTTATGAGGTAATGATAGTTATGTATCAGGTGTGTTATGAGGTAATGATAGTTATGTATCAGGTGTGTTATGAGGTAATGATAGTTATGTATCATGTGTGTTATGAGGTAATGATAGTTATGTATCAGGTGTGTTATGAGGTAATGATAGTTATGTATCATGTGTGTTATGAGGTAATGATAGTTATGTATCATGTGTGTTATGAGGTAATGATAGTTATGTATCATGTGTTATGAGGTAATGATAGTTATGTATCATGTGTGTTATGAGGTAATGATAGTTATGTATCATGTGTTATGAGGTAATGATAGTTATGTATCAGGTGTGTTATGAGGTAATGATAGTTATGTATCGCGTGTTATGAGGTAATGATAGTTATGTATCGTGTGTTATGAGGCAATGATAGTTATGTATCATGTGTTATGAGGTAATGATAGTTATGTATCGTGTGTTATGAGGTAATGATAGTTATGTATCAGGTGTGTTATGAGGTAATGATAGTTATGTATCACGTGTTATGAGGTAATGATAGTTATGTATCGTGTGTTATGAGGCAATGATAGTTATGTATCATGTGTGTTATGAGGTAATGATATTTATGTGTTATGAGGTAATGATAGTGATGTATCATGTGGTATGAGGTAATGATTGTTACGTATCAGGTGTGTTATGAGGTAATGATAGTTATGTATCACGTGTTATGAGGTAATGATAGTTATGTATTGTGTGTGTTATGAGGTAATGATAGTTATGTATCATGTGTGTTATGAGGTAATGATAGTTATGTATCATGTGTGTTATGAGGTAATGATAGTTATGTATTGTGTGTTATGAGGTAATGATAGTTATGTATCATGGGTGTTATGAGGTAATGATAGTTATGTATTGTGTGTGTTATGAGGTAATGATAGTTATGTATCATGGGTGTTATGAGGTAATGATAGTTATGTATCGTGTGTTATGAGGTAATGATAGTTATGTATTGTGTGTTATGAGGTAATGATAGTTATGTATCATGTGTTATGAGGTAATGATAGTTATGTATCATGTGTTATGAGGTAATGATAGTTATGTATCATGTGTTATGAGGTAATGATAGTTATGTATCATGTGTGTTATGAGGTAATGATAGTTATGTATCATGTGTGTTATGAGGTAATGATAGTTACGTATCAGGTGTGTTATGAGGTAATGATAGTTATGTATCACGTGTTATGAGGTAATGATAGTTATGTATTGTGTGTGTTATGAGGTAATGATAGTTATGTATCATGTGTGTTATGAGGTAATGATAGTTATGTATCATGTGTGTTATGAGGTAATGATAGTTATGTATCATGTGTTATGAGGTAATGATAGTTATGTATCATTTGTTATGAGGTAATGATAGTTATGTATCATGTGTTATGAGGTAATGATAGTTATGTATCATGTGTTATGAGGTAATGATAGTTATGTATCATGTGTTATGAGGTAATGATAGTTGCAACAGAGTGCATAAATCCTTATTCACAACAACAGCATTGCGTAAGCCGAAATCGACGTTCCACTTCACATCTGTCATGATGATCTGAGATGTTTATTTATGTGTCGTAAGAAGTAGTCTAAATTCTTCCAGGCCACCGGCTTCAACTGGAGCATATTTCTAATACTGGCGGTTTAATTTAAAGCATATGTATTGAAGTTCTAACAAGCTCGGTTTAATCAACCACATATACTGGTGGCTGATGGGGCGGTGCTTATGTGGATTCTAAAGTTTAATGAATGAGTCGCAACCAGCAACAAGCTTGGTAGTTTACACATTGAACTATACTACTATCTCCATACATCTACATACCAGGTTTCATACTATACATGCCCGTAGGGGTTAACATTTAGTTATTTTGTCTGAAGGTTTCAAAGTTAATGTTAGTTATTATATATATATATATATATATATATATAGATATATATATATATATATATATATATATATATATATGGTTATGCATTTAATGTATCAGAACAACCAGCAAGACGGCAAACGTTTTATTTATTTTATTTGCACAAAAAAGAAAACAAAATATAATTACAATATATATATATATATATATATATATATATATATATATATATATATATATATTGTAATTATATTTTGTTTTCTTTTTTTGTGCAAAATAAAATAAATAAAAACGTTTGCCGTCTTGCTGGTTGTTCTGATACATTAAAATGCATAACCACATGGTCACGGCCCAGCTTTGTGCATGGGCTGGGGGGGGGGGGGGGGGAGTCCATCACTCCCCACACGAACCATGGGTACGACAAATTAACCATTATTAAGATAACTTATGTACATATTAACTATGGGTACGAGAAAATAATCATTAATTGAACCAATGTATATATTAACCATGGGTTCGAGAAAAATAATAACTTAAAAAATAATAAATAATAACTAACTAATATCATATATCATATATCATAGTATATTATATAAGGTTTAAAGAGGCCTATATTTTGGGTTAAATTAAATGCAAATGCTGACCTGAACAGTAGGGGTGTTACATTCTACAACAGTGTGATACAAAACTCTACAGATCCAGAGGATCCATCACCCCCACACCTGCTGCCACCGCTGTTGAACTCCCATTATGTTTAAAACTGTCGGTATTCAAATATTCTTCGCATTGGAAACAAAAATTAGCATTCAAATAGAAAAATTAACTCAAATGTAAATACAAAAATGTAATAACATGACAGCCCTCACACCGCTGACCGCTGCTCCAAATACTAGGATGGGTTAAATGCAGAAATCCTTCCCTACTGTACTTGTGCTGTACACTTATTATTATTAATAAGTGTATAAATTATTATTAATTATTATACAGCCGTGCTATGACTTCCAGCACTGCTCAAAACCACAGCACCATCCACTTCCAGACATTATATTAAGCCTTAAGTCGTAAAACTGAATCTTTGGACGTGTGTAGTCCCTTCTACTCCCTTCTGCCCTAACAGAGTCCAAAAGCCAGATTCCTTCTTGCTTTTTCTGTAGACAGACAGTGTGTCTACCACAGAAGACGCCCAAGAGTATTATGTCCATGCACATAAACTAGGCATTCAATGCAATTTTGTATTGGGAGGTAAGCATTCCAATGTTCCTGTTGCAATTGGCCAATAATTATATCTTGTATTTGCAATAAATATAAAAATCTCTTGTTGTTAGAACAATAATAACAATCATTTTTGCAGCAATATGTTCACAGCCTCAACCCCCCCCCCCCCTTAGAAATAGAGGTCTGAATGAACCGTGGATTTGGAGAAGCGCCCTATAGATTAGGGGTGTAACCCCCATAGTGTTTGTAGGGTCGGTGATGCAGCAGAGGGCTCTCCTATAGACGGCTGAGGGAAAGCAACAGACAGCCACCACAAAAGACTGCTTCATTGTCTGTTCCCTGTGTTGTGAAAAACTCCTATCAATGCTTTCAATTGCGCTTTACAGGTTCATTATTTACCAATGAACCCAAACCACTGTCTGACGGCCCAAAAAAATACATTTAAATAATTGAAGGAATATCTTAAACCTCAGACAACAAACCCTGAAGTAATGCAGCTCACCCTCTTCCCTGGTTGGGAAGAGCAGCAGCCAAGTAACAAAACACACTAGGAACACCTACAGCATTGCTGTCATGTTTCTGTTGAAACAAATATTAAACCCGTCGTTCATGGAAACTATACAACTATACAATATTTAATAGGTAGGATTTTTAAATACTTGTAGCCTTATTCAATCTGTTTTAAACAAATGCATGTGTTTGTGTGGAATCAAACACCCACTGGCACTCCATCCCCTACACTATGTATTACAGTATGTATGTACAGGCTTACATCCTCATTTTCCTTCTCAATGGGCTTTCCCCGTTTGGTTTGGTTTCATCAATGGGGACACTGTCTTTTACGTATTGTACACAGTGCACTAATCGATGGTAAGTTGCTACATTTAAGCAAACCCTTTAAAAACGTGTACCAATTTGAATCAATCTGGGCCGGAAGTAGCTCAGTCTGTTGGTACTGGCTTGGGAACTGGAGGGTCGCCGGTTCAAGTCCCCAAAATACCAGTTTGCCTCCTGGGCACTGCCAAGGTGCCCTTGAGCAAGGCACCAGACCCCTTCACTGCTCCCCGGGCGCTGTATATCCAATAGCTGCCCACTGCTCCTAACACTAGGTTGGGTTAAATGCAGAGAAACACATTTCACTGTGTGTGTACATGTGACCAATAATATTACATTACATTTGTTCTTTACTTTCATTCCAGTCTTTCCTATCGTACACAGTGCATGGAGGACTTGACTCACATTGACCACAGACTCCTTGAACTTGATATGGAGCCGGTAGTTGGAAATGGCGATGATGGCGTCTTGGGCTCGGCCCACGTACTCCGCGAACTCTCCGTGCAGCTCGTTAAAGGGTACCTGGCATGCGCACATAGTCAAAAACACACACGGGACGAAGCAGCACAAGGGCCTAACACACTCTCTGAACTATGACGTATTACATTACAGTACAGTCATTTAGCAGACGCTTTTATCCAAAGCGACTAACAATAGTGCGTTCAACAAAGGAAGGTGAGAGAACGACTAGTCACCAGAAATCAAAAGTGCATTTCATTCCCAACAAGTCTCCAAGAACTGAACCAGTGCTCAGGTAAAAGTACAATAAGTTGACAAACTGCTGTGGAACAATATCTAACTAACTAAGAAGCAAACCATCTACTAAGTGAGATGCTAGTACACTAGTAAAGCTAGTAAAAAGTTGGCAAACCAATTTCTAAATAAAGTATCTATCTATCCGTCAGAAGCAGTAAGAGAGCCTAACACACTATCAGAAGCAGGAAGAGAACCTAACACCCACTGTCAGAACCATAGCCACATCTTTTAAACCATGTGCACAGACCATATAAGGATGTAACCGTGTGCAGGACACTCCCCCACCTGCCCATGCTCCCCACCTCTGAGACAAGAGCCGCTGGGCTCACCTGCAGGTTCTCCTCCTCCAGGACAGGGGACTTCTTGGGGAAGATCTGGTTGGCCTGGATGCTCTCCAGGCTCTGCTGGACCTCCTCCTCCTGTATGGCCACAAGAAGGGTGAGACGTGTCACTTCAAAAGAATAAACAACCTTTTAATACGCAACAATTTCCTGTAATTATCATTTGAGCCAAAGGGAAGAATGACTAGAAGGATGTGTTAACAACACATCCTTCTAGTCATTGTTGTTCACCGTTTGACATCTCGCACTAAACCCTCAACAAGAACACACTTGGCCGCATGTTTTTTCCAGTGCAAACGTTTTTTTGTGGTTTCAATTGACGAAATCTGTGTTGAGGTGCAGCTCTCACCTGACCAGACACCTGAACCAGCACTTAGGGTTCAAACCTGAATAGTGAGCACTGAGAACGGCCACCAGTTCTTCATACATTAAGAACTTGTTTGATTAAAGGAAATAACGTCAAAAGGCTTACTGCAGCCAGCGGTAAGGTATTTGAGTTTACAGCCAAGTCAGTGGGGATGTTTTTATATAATATATATATATAAAGTATTGTGTGCATGTTGCTGCTACTAATAAAGTTTTTCATTTAAACATTCAAATTGTCCCTTTCCATGTCTGAAAAGAGCCGGGGGAGACATGTTATTTTGTGTCTATATATATATCTATATATATAGATATATATATAGATATATATATATATATATATATTGTGCCACCATGTTCCTTTGCAGCTTCACCATGAAACATTTTAAAATAGGGCTGTGGCCAAGATATGTTGACATGTTGTTGTTTCCCCATGTAATGGTTCAACACAGATTCAACTAGAATAACGTGCTGGAGTAAGTCAGTGGCTTTCGCCTCCCCTTTTAGTCAGTCGGTTACGGCAGAGCTTCAGTGTACAGCGGGTCACACACCAGGACCTCACACAGCGGAAGATTAGATTTCAGGTCTTGTACTGTGTTTAATATGATGGGTGGCACCGGATAGCGCTACAACGAGCACCAAGGCTTTGAGCTGTAAGTTATAACGCTGCTGTATGGTGGCACTGGAGTGAGTGCCCTCGTTGGAAACACGGCCCACTTCAGTTCCAATTAAGACATACGGCTTTGAAAAGTATGGGGGTGTTTGCCTAAGAGGCATTGTTAAAGGCAGGCACAAAATGACAATGTTGTAACACGCATTGTGAGACTGAGTTTTACCATGGTCCCCGCGAAGGAGTGGGTCGTCAGATACGGAACCTTTTCCCTGGAAACAATTTCCAGGCTGCGGGAGAGAAGAAGGAAAGAAAAAATAATTGTGAAGAAAATACGCAATAAACTACACCTTATATTTACTTAGTTCATTAAAGCTTAAAACGGATTCCTGTCTTGTTCTATTGCACCTGTTGTTGCAATCTGATCATTGTATTTGTGTAGACCAGTCGTATTTGACCCTTCATTTGAGCCATCATCAATGCAGTCACAGGAGAAGTTATGTAACAGTATCTGTTTGTTAGTGTTATAATTACATGTGTGTTACACTTGTACACACAAGGCACAAATTATTTGCAGAGATGGTTTAATGTGTTTAATGTAAGGTTTGTTTCCATCCTATGCCCCCAGGTCCGCCACAAACAGAGAGCACGTTGTACAAAAGCAGAGGCCATTCAGTTTGGAGCCGTACTCATAATCTGACACCTTGTTACATAACCAGCAGTGTTCTCAAAGCAATCGCCCTCAACCCTTCTTCTATAGACTACAATCTTTAACAATAAAGGTGCCAACAGACAGTCTGGATCTGCTGCCTTTTAGGAATAAAGATTGCATTGTGCACACGCTTTGCAGAGCTTTCTCTGTCAGATATTGTAGGGAAACCCAATTGTGTGTCAAGGTGTGCTCATGCTTGTAATATAGTGGAATCAATAGTCTGTTGACACTAGTAGATCTTTGGGCTCATTAAATCACCCATAATAGCTTAAGTGATGAACCACTTCCGTTTGTTCCTGCAAACATCCACATCATTATCTATTTCAGTTTATTCCTTTTTTATCTGATTGACCCACACCCCTTATAAACTCTCCACGCTGCCACCCTTGAACACTGCTTTGAGTGTAGGGAAGATAGCAGGCCTGGGAGCTGGCAGCGTAAAGTAAATAAGGCTGGTGGAGACTTCCACAAACACTAGGGCCAAACATTTAATGAGCCCATTGACTGGGCAGTGCCGCTACCTGGCTCCCGTAGCCAACAGGCCATGCTATAAAAAGGTACAGCGGTGAATCTAACTCACATTAAAATGTCACCACCGTTAAAGACATGCCCAACTTGCAGGCCCACTTTGAGAGTAGAGAGACAGTGTGCTTCTTATGCACCATGCAAAATGCCAAATAATTAGTGGCCTCTCTTTTCGAAGACAAAGCAGAGGTATGGACACCAAGCTCACATAGGTTTGTAGGAGAGTATTTCTAGCATAATTTAGAACTTACCACAAGCAAGGAGCAACCGACTAGGTCTGGAAATCGTGTTGTAAAGCGTTTAGAGGTGGAACATGAAAATCTGTGAAAATAAACAAGCAACAAGTGATTAAAGACCAAATGGTTTATTTTAAACTATCTGGATATTCTGTAAAGAGACATCATTCCCCGCTGCACCCAATGGGCTGCAGGGGAATGATGTCTCTTTATGATTATGTCCTCCAGCCAGAAAGTTGAATGAGTCACTTGGATTGCTTATTTGTTATCCATCTTCAGATGAGGACAGAGGAACATGCACATGAAACATGCACATCTCTTAATTTCCAATTAGAGAAAACTGCATCTCAATAGTATTTTTTTTGGAGATAGCATTTTCCAGAACAACGGCTCTGTGATTTGCCGTTTTCAATGTTAACACGGTTTTAGTTGGCAAATTGCCATTCCAAACTCAACAGATAAAGTTTATTTAAGATTAAGCCTAGTCTTTGTTCTAATGTTACCCATTCCTTATTGTCTGCATACAATTAGTTGCTAAGGTCAGCAACACCTGACAAAACTGAAATCCGATCACTGTAAATCCGACCGAGTAGGCCAATGAATGATGGAACGCCGCGCATTCAGAAGCCTTCTTAAATACCAGGGTTAGCTAAACAGGAGAAACGTGAATATCATAGAAGGCCTACTCAAGCCTAATCAGTCTGCTTTGTAAGCAACTTAATGACCACTCAGCTATCCAATACTAGTGACACCAAGTCAGGAACTACACTAAATGCTGTCTCTAGCCGATAAAGCATATCTTCAACATACAGACGCAGGCTACGTTTACCGCAGCAGGATCTTGACTCCTGTCCAGTTACACAGAGCAGACTAGGTCCATGTTAACAGTTATACAGAGCAGACTAGGTCCATGTTAACAGTTACACAGAGCAGACTAGGTCCATGTTAACAGTTATACAGAGCAGACTAGGTCCATGTTAGCAGTTACACAGAGCACACTAAGTCCATGTTAACAGTTACACAGAGCAGACTAGGTCCATGTTAACAGTTACACAGAGCAGACTAGGTCCATGTTAACAGTTACACAGAGCAGACTAGGTCCATGTTAACAGTTACACAGAGCAGACTAGGTCCATGTTAACAGTTACACAGAGCAGACTAGGTCCATGTTAACAGTTACACAGAGCACACTAGGTCCATGTTAACAGTTATACAGAGCAGACTAGGTCCATGTTAACAGTTACACAGAGTAGATTAGGTCCATGTTAACAGTTACACAGAGCAGACTAGGTCCATGTTAACAGTTACACAGAGTAGACTAGGTCCATGTTAACACACTAAGACCCCTAAAGCCTTGCCGTTACTCCTATCCCGTGACAGGCCACTATATATTACAACAAGCAATAGTCAGCCAATTGCGGTATACAGTAGTTTTGTAATATGTTTGTACTATATTACAAAAAACAATAAGTTATCATGGGAAGTAACTAAATATATTAAAAATCATAGGGAGTGACAATAGCCTAATATGTCTTAACATCGTAATTAATAAATGTAAAAATGCCACTCGTTGCAACAATGTGTGTGTGTGTATAGCGTGTATTGTTAGCAACACATAGCATTGTTAAACAACGTTGCGATGCTTTTATGTGTGTTAAAACCCAGCTGTGTTTGGACTAGCCAATGTGGAATACGCCAACAGGTCCATATCCATATCGATGTAATACAAACACCGCCATGACATGTGTGTGTGTGTTATTACTGTGATATCCTATCGGTGCTGCCTGCGGTTTGTTGTGGAAACTTAACGTTATCCCCGTTGCGTTAGCAAGGAAAACACTAGGCTAATAATAAGGACGAGCTTCAACCACTAACTGGACTTAGGTCTACGTGGACCAATCGAACGTTGATGTTATTCATACATATCGATAAACTATCACACATCTGACTACCGTTAGCGAGCGGAGCCATCTAGGATCGCTGGGAAGGGTCGTGTTGTTGTTGTTGTGAGATGGAGGGCGGACCCGAGGACCCGAGGCCTCCGTCAAAACACAACGGAGAAATAAAAACACACCGGCGGACTCACCGCTAGAACGGGCGGTGGGAGGTTTTAAAGCCAACGATTCAGTCGCAGATCAGTACAGCCAATTAGCAATGAAAAACACCGTATCAAGTAACCATTAGTCATGTCCGAGCCGAAGCCAGTTTCACTGCGCCCAGTCCGAGCGCCGAGTCGTCTTCGTCTTCTTCTTCGTCGTCGTCGTCGCCATCGCCGCGAATTCTCCAAGCCAACACATTACGTACAAACGCTACGTCAGCACGCCAGCACGCGGGTGACAGAGGGGAGGGGTAAGTGGGAGGAGCTCATCAGCAGACCACGCGGCAGGATCATGTAAACATTGGGATTAAAGATCCTAAAGGCACAATGATTTCTCTAACCCGCTGCCTACACACATGACACCATGGGTCAAGAGTTCTAGACCCATCCAAGACAAGAGGAAGAAAAAAACAAACTAAACTAAACTTATCGATGAAGGTTTTAAAAAGGATATAAATCGAATTGCAGCATAACATGTATTTAATTACTTTGAAATCATTGAAATTATCGTAGTAGGTGTAGTAGTAAAAAAAGCAATAGAAAAGCTGTTCAGAATTCAGCATTTCTGAAAGATAGTATGAATGTATAGCTGATTGGCCTAGGCCATACATTATGTGCCGTTGAACTGATTTGAAATGACTTCTCAAGATCCTAAAACCCTAAAAAAAACTAAAACCCCACCCAAACCCCTTCATTGCTTTTCATCAAAATAGTAAAATATATACACACCTTTAACATCAACATCAGTTTATAAGTCTGTTAGATGATTCTTATAACATATAATTATTATTGCACTTTTACCTGAGCACTGAACAAAATTGTGATTGGTTTGCATTCTGTTTTTTACTTTCCTTAGACAAAAACCTAAAACCAATATTATGCTTTGGCATGATATTTGATGATTATTGTTTGGCATGAGATGGGTATGCAGTTGCTAAGAGACCACAGATTTAGCTGAAAAGAGGAACATGAGATGATGGTCCATACATCAAGATTGCTATCCTCGAGCTATGGTCGGATGACTGCTGTCTGGAGAGAGATTTGAGTCAGTTAGGAATGGACCAGCAGACCCCAGACTAGAATATAACTAGAATAGTCCTTCTACAATAGTCCATGGAACACTACACGGATCCTTCCTCCTAGCGCGTCCTCTTATCACGTTTTACTAGCTTCAAGTCAAGTCAAGTCAAGTCAAGTTTATTGTCACTTCACAGTTTACACAAGTATAAAGCAGTGATGTGAAAATCTTATGTGCAATACCCGACGACAGACAGCAGTTATAAAATAAGATAAAAAATAGATACAAATAGAATAAAAATAGAATAAAGTTAAAAATAAAAATAAAAAATAAAAATGCAATTTATAAAATGCAAAATATCGGCACAGAAAAGAGCAATATGTATATATAAATCAATGTAATCAAATATACATTGTTATATGCTATACGCCCTTGTTCAGCAGCCTGATGGCCTGACTGTGGAAGCTATCTCTAAGCCTATTTGTACGGCACTTGATACTGCGGTATCGCCTGCCTGACGGTAACAGTGAGTACAGTTCGTGGCTGGGGTGGGCAATGTCTTTTATGATTCGTTTGGCCTTGGCCACGCACCGCTGATTGTATATATCCAGGAGGGAAGGGAGCTCACCTCCAACGATATACTGGGCCGTCCGCACCACCCTTTGAAGCACTTTTGACTTCTGGTGACGAGTTATCTTACCTTCCTTTGTTAAAACACACTATTGTAAGTCGCTTTGGACAAAATGTCTGCTAAATGACTGTAATGTAATGTCATTTAAAGTAGACTATTCCGTGGAATAATCCATAGTCTATCAACTATTCTACAATATATATATATAATAGTCCATCAAATAGTCAACTACAAAATGAAATCACTTTGACTGCTATCATATTGGAAGCAGTTAAAAAATCACACATTTTTACAGCTATTGTCACGGTCCAACCCAGCTCTTCCTAGTCCTGGATTTCCACTGGCTTCCTGGATCCGCGACGTCACCGGACTCTGTTCCGAATGCCACTCCGGGTTTTCCCTGTCGGCCTTGTCATACTGGACTCACCTGTTGTCAATCACACCTAATTTACTCGCTGTTTTTAAACCATGTCTTGTCTTGTCATTCATCGCTGGATGATCACACTGATTCTCGGAAAAGCCTCACGTCTGTTTCAAATCAAAGTATCAAGTATTGTATTCTGTTTTTGATTCACTGTTTTTGACCAACGCCTGGATAATGAACCTCAGCGTTTTGCCTCAACTCTCGACAACCTGTTACCGACCTCTGCTTGCCTTGACAACGTTTTTGGACTGCCATGCTTTGCACCCTTCAGCGTTTGTGGGCGATTAAAAGATCATTTTTGTTACCCTGTTTCTACCGCTCTGCTTTTGATTCCAACCTACACCAAGCCCTGACAGAATAATCCAGCCAAAATGCACCCAACAACACCTCAGCCCTAAAACGGGTTACACGAGATGCGACGTAGTCGGAGCTGGAGATAACAGTACTTGAGCAGGAGGGAGCCATATGGTTCTCAGTGAACTCGCCCCTGACGTCGGTCTTCGGCAGTAGGTCCTCATGGATATCGCCCCCGACGTCGGTCTTCGTCTGCAGAAGGTTCCCAACGGTCTCGCCCCAACGTCAGTCTTCGTCATGATAGTTCTCGGTAAGGTGCGCAATGGTCAAGCCCCGACGTCGGTCTTCGACAGCCTTAAGTAGGGTGAATCCCAGGTGTTCATTAGCCTCAGCCAGCCCGATTACGATGGGCAACACCTGTGATCGATTACAGCGTGGGGGCACAACAGAATTAGGGTGGCTTATGTTGTCTCCCTGCTCTCTGGAAAGGCCCGAGAATGGGGAACAGCAATGTGGGATGCAGATTCACGCCTCACGATTCACGATTTTCCTTGTTGTGCCTTATTTAAATAATTCTCGGACGAGATGAAGCAAGTGTTTGATCGCTCTCTCTGTGTAAGAGAAGCAGCGAGGGAGTTACTCCGCCTTTGACAAGGTAACGGCACAATGTACTTCTTGTAACTGGCCTTGTTTGATGCCTTTTTTTGTGCGAGTTGGTAAAAGATGAATTGGTCTCCCATGACCTTCCCAATGAACTCATTGATCGATGTAGCCGGACGTACTGACGCCCGTTTAAGATCTCGCTCTAGAGCTTCACAGCAGTTCAGTCTTCCTAGACCTACCATGGACAATCAGGCTTCCAGCGCTGTGGAGGATGAACCCATGCAGTTGGGTAGAGATAGGGTCTCGCTCGAGGAGAGTCAACGCCGGCGGGACACCCAGGCGTGTTTCTACTGTGGCCAGCAGGGCCACTTTAGTCAGCGCTGTCCCCGAAAATGCTCCAGTCAACCCTCCTCAGCGGCGCTAGTATCACTCTCAAGTCTGCATCTACGTCCAGGCAATTTTTAACTGTTCTGATTCATCTACCTGACCAGACGGTTTCTCTTCCTGCTCTTATGGATTCAGGGGCGGACCAGAACTTCATTCGGGCCGCTACCGTAAAGGAATATAATATCCTTGTCCAGGATTTAAATCACCCTCTCTCAGTCCACCCTCTCAATGGTCACTCCCTGGTCCTGTCTCCCACGTCACCGAACCACTCGCTCTGTGGGTGACAGGTAATCACACAGAGAAAATTTTGTTTTTTGTTATGGACAAGGCTCAGGTGCCCATTGTGCTGGGTTTTACCCTGGTTAGCCAAGCACAATCCCCAGATTTACTGGGAGTCAAGCACCATCACCCATTGGAGTGGTGTTTGCCTCGCTTATTGCCTACAGGCGGTTAAGTCTCCTGGTCAGTCCACTCCTCTGGCCAACGAAGAATACCCGGACCTGTCTAGAATTCCTCCTGAGTACTGTGGTGGGAATTCTGCGGTACACGTCCAGTGAAAAACTGAAAACTGTTTAAGAATAACGTCATCCAAAACGAAATAAGTCTTACTATCGTATTTAATATAAACACGTAAAAACACATAAACAATCAATAGGTCGAGCGCTCGGTCGATCGGTCCGGGAGTTCTCACCACACGTCTCGCAAGGCATGCAGAGAGAAGTCCAGCGCACTTACAAGAGCTTCTCCCTTTTCAACAGTATAGACACAATAGGTGACACGTATCTTCAAACGATCGCGTCAATTCTATGAACCCCCGCCCCAGCTCATCTCCATGTTGGGGGGGGGCAGGATGCCGTCATGTAAAGCACCTCAGGGTTGAAAGAGTACTACTCTTATGTCTAGCCGGCTCGGGGGTTGGAGGTGTTACAGAGAAATACCTACTATTCTTCAATCAACATATGGTGGGGCATAGATGGACAACAACAGAGGTTTTTTTCCAGTACAGTACGCAGACTTGAAGTTGTTTTTTAGTAAATCACGGGCCACTTCCTTAACTCCGCACCAACCTTATGACTGCGCAATGATTTGTTACCAGGCGCATCTCCTCCCATTCGTCTGCTCACGGAATGAGGTGAGCAATCGACCCCCGGCTGGGCTCCTCAGACCACTACCGATTCCCCGACGACCTTGGTCTCATTTAGCGATCAATTTCGTCACTGGTCTCCCCCCTTCGGATGGTAACACCTGCATCCTAACCATAGTCAACCGTTTTTCCAAAGCGGCTCATTTCGTGCCACTGCCTCAGCTAAGGAGACGGCTGATCTGATGATTGCCCATGTGTTTAGGATTCACGGTCTGCCAACTGACATTGTGTCTGACGGGGGACCACAGTTCTCTGCTTGTTTTTGGCAGGCTTTTTGTAAGCTGCTGGGAGCGTCCTCCAGTCTGTCCTCCGGATATCACCCCCAGCCCGACGGCCAGACAGAGAGAACTAACCAGAAGTTGGAGGTGGCCCTACACTGCATGTCATCAGGTAACGCCACCACCTGGTCCAAGATGTCTCCATGGGTTGAGTACGCTCCCAATTCCCTGCCCTCCTCCGCTACGGGATTATCACCTTTCCAGTGCTGTCTGGGCTACCAACCTTTTCCCGACCCAAGAAGAAGAAGTGGCGGTACCCTCCGCCCAGCGCTTCATTCAGCGCAGTCAAAGGACCTGGACCAGAGCCAGGAGGGTGCTACGTCAGTCGTCACTGCGTTATAAGGTGCAGGCTGACTGGTCTTCAATACCTGGTCGACTGGGAAGGTTACGGACCAGAAGACAGAAGCTGGGTGCCTGCCAGGCACATTTTGGAGCGAACCCTTGTCTCTAAGTTTCCTCGAGACATCCCGATGCCATGCTTAGGACGCCTGGTGATGTCCATAGAGGGAGGGGTACTGTCACGGTCCAACCCAGCTCTTCCCGCTCCTAGTCCTGGATTTCCGCTGGCTTCCTGGATTCGTGATGTCACTGGACTCCGTTCCGAATGCCATTCCGGATTTTCCCTGTCAGCCGTGTCATACTGCTTTGAATAGTCAGTCTGTTAACAGACTATATATGTTTCCGGGTGATAATCCTCATAGATGGTTGTTCAATGATACATTGTTAATAACAACACAACACAGCAGGGTCTTAAACAGGATCTTTATGTATTGAATGATGGCTTGATACACATGTAAATTTAACTTCAAGACGCTTGGCATACTTTTGTCCATTCTTTAACATGTAATAGTATGGTATAAGAAAGTGATTTCATCCCTGCAGGACAGTTTCTCCAAGCCACTCCTCACAGCTGGACGTCCATCTCCCCTTATTGACAATTCCTCACTCAATATGGAAATCTTGTAAATATCAATATGCATCCATACTGCCAACCCTGCATGCAATCACCCTTATGCTGACGACGTGGTTATTGTTTAGTGACTAATGTCAATCAAAAAAAACAAATCTAACCTATCTAATGTTTAGGCCTCTTGATATAAAAGCGTTGATCATTTTTGTCTATGCGGCTAGAAAAGCCCCATTCCCAAATCACAATTGACCACGGGATGGTTCCTCCCGGGAAGACACTCGATGAGGCGTGATATGGCACAGAATTCTGGATTTTTAATGTTTCAGTTGGAGGAATGACAATCCATCAGGCTAGTTTGCGTCCTAATTAACAGCAGCCTTCGTCATTGGTTCTGGGCCTTGTGTCGATGCGAAGCAGAGTGTGTGTGTGTGCTGTATGCTATGTGTGTACAAGGTTAAAAAAAAGAAAAGAAAAAAAGTGCTGATTTAGTGGCTAAACAACAATTCTAAACACAGCCTGTTTGTTCCCTGTCATGTAATAAGAATGAAATTTGCATGCAAATTGAAATAATACCAGGAAGTTGACATTAAGAGGTAACGGTCTCAAGTACAGTTCACTTCCTGCCCTGTGAGCGGTGGGACCATTAGGACAATGAGATCCCCATATAAGGAATGTCAATCAGACCATACAGTATATTATGCACATGAACATAGCAGAACAATCGTATGCAGCTACACCAGAGGTTTCTATGTTTGCGAGAGAAACGCCTGTCGAAATGTTGAGAAATGACTTGTGAGTGTGGTCAGTCGGTACAACCGCCCTTCTTGACACACCTGCGTAATGAATTGCAAAATGGCTACAGCTCGTGCCATCCTGGTCCTCGCATATCTCTCCCTAAATCGCATCCGTGCGTCCTCTTAAAATACAACATCAACCGTCGGCTCCTTGTGTCAGTTACCATACGACCGCCCATGACCACTGAGGAGCACCTGCTGAGTAAAGCTTCAAAATGCAAGACTACCCTGAGAGAAGGTCTAAACGTGGGCAAGCTTGCCAGACCAGAAGTGGCTCCGATGGGTTTGGTTCGTTAACTCTGTATACTCTTCACTTCAATATAATCAGCATCAGTGGTTGTTTTTTTCTGTTCCAAGAATGTTATGATATTATTTTTCTGTAAGTGTGTAATATATATCTCTACATAATACAATCGGAGTCCTCTGAACTACTGAGACATGTGCAAGGGGTTTACTACCAACTTCAACAATACAGTAAAGGCGAGACTTTTGGACACTAAGTAAGCATAATTTAGATATTTTTGAACATTTCTTGATTTTTTTCTCCTCACAATAATCAAAATCTAAGTGCCATAAGTAGTTCATACAAGAGGTATTGAATATCTAGTTACTTGTTTTGAGTATAAAAAAGTGGCAAAACACAAAAAGAATTGCTTGCAAGCATGAGAGAACATCTCGACACAAATACAGAAGTGGGGGTCGGGGTCGGGGGTCGGGGTCGGGGGTCGGGGACGGGGGGGGTACCTTTGGGGGGGGGGGGGGGGGCTACCTTTGTCAAAATACTGTTGACAGAATATTCTCCCAAAGTCAGAGAGACAGAGCCTCTACAAATGGATGAACCTGCTGCTCATTCAGAACATTCGCCCTTCACCAAATGCCCAGTTATCTTTACAGTCAGTTAGAAAACAATTGGATTGTTTGTACTATGATTGATTAATATTATTGTAGCCATTTCCAACAAACCCATTCAAGTGTTGGGCTCTTCTTAAGGAGAGTTGGATGAGGACCCTTGATGAGTGGACCCACAACACAACAACAGATGGAATAACAATGAGCCAAGAGGTTGAACTAAAGAAGAATGGTGGAATTATTTGTGCCCCCCCCTCACACACACACGCACACGCACACACACACACACACACGCACGCACGCACGCACGCACGCACGCACGCACGCACGCACGCACGCACGCACGCACGCACGCACGCACGCACGCACGCACGCACGCACACACACACACACACACACACACACACACACACACACACACACACACACACACACACACACACACACACACACACACACACACACACACACACACACACACACACATACACATACACACACACACACACACCCTCCGCCCTCCACTACACATTGACAGTGACAGAAAAAAAGAAATATTTTACATATGAATCAAAACACCATAGTTTTTTGCATTGATGCTCTGAATGTGTATGTGCGTGTGTGTGACTCAAATGATTCACATAAACAGCTTGGTTGTGTGTGTGTGTGTGTGAAGCGATGCGTAACGGTAGCATGATGTGTCTCAACATAATCTGAGGTAACCGGGTGTGTGTGTTCTGGAGAGAGAGAGAGAGAGAGAGAGAGAGAGAGAGAGAGAGAGAGAGAGAGAGAGAGAGAGAGAGAGAGAGAGAGAGAGGGAGAGGGAGAGAGAGAGAGAGAGAGAGAGAGAGAGGGGTAAGTCTGAAAAGCAATTGTGTAAACTGTGCTCCCTCACGGCGAACGTGTCACTTCCTGTCACGAAATAAGCACAAAGGGACCTGAAAAAATGTAAACCTCCAGGATCGTTCTAAAATAAAATAAAATAAAAACAAAACACTTAAATACTTCACTCATAGCTTAATGTTTTGTCTTTTTTGTTTGTTTTACTTTTAACTTTCCTTTTTTTGTTGCTGAGTTTTCATTATTTTTTTCTCTCTTTGTTTCTGCTCCCCAGTAGAACATAAGAGTCTAACTACAGAGGGTGGATACCATGCTACATCGGCTCGAAGGAGGCTATTGCAGACAACCCTACAACGTGTACAAACACACTTTATACGTCCGAGATACAAATATATTCAAAACATGTCACCGAGAAACGAAGTACATAGGAGATGTTGAATATTTAGAGTCTTATGGGACTATCCCTCAGTCGGAAGTAGGATGTCACGTCACTTGACTTGAACTGTCCCGTCTTTCAGACAAAAATCTGGAAAAAATCGCTATTCAAAAAGTAGCAAATTTGGTCGATGTCTTTTTCTCAAATAGTTATAGTGCTTTTGATGGCTTAAGACAGGGGTCTATTTTTAATCTCACCTAGTGGCAATCTTCAGAACTTCAGTGTGCATTTCATGACACTATAGCTGCAAAAGTCTTCATGTCAAGTCCAATAGGTAAAACAACAGCTAGTGCTGCACATATCTGAAAGTAGTTATGCGTTATAAAAAAACACAAAAAAACATATTTATAAATATTTTTTTCCTTTCACTAAAAGTTCTCTGGGGTTGGGGGTGTGTGGGGGTGTGATGTCTGTGTGTTTAGCTCTCCATTCCCCCCCTCGATTTCCCTCCAGCAGTTCCCCCTGGACGAGGACCCCCCCTGGACGAGGACCCCTCCCTCCAATGTGCACGCAGCGCAGATGATCAGTAAAACCCGACTCAGAACTCCCACTCTAACGTCTCTTCGCGATTGGCCGCCCTCTCCAGCCGGTGGATGATGTTGTTGAGGTTGGCCATTTTCTCGTTGCGTCTCTGCGTGGTGCGGTTGGCCTTGGGGCTGTGCAGCAGCGCGCCGTGCTCCCCGGGCTCCAGGCTGGGATCGGTGCTTGCGGCGGAGGCGCCGGGCGCGGGAGGCGAGGGCGATATGGGGGCGGAGGACGACGGGATGGGAGACACGGACATCATGAGGCCCGGCGAGGAGGCGGCGGACGGCGAGTTGAGGAACACCTCGAGGCTGCCGCGGCACGCCTCCGACGCCTTGAAGCTCACCGGGTCCACGGGGGACTTGCCGGAGGCCTCCCCCTCGGGGCCCCGGGAACGGCCGGCCCTTAGGGGCCCTTCGGCAGACGGCGGCAGGGCCTGGCACGCCGCCGAGGCGTCCTCGTGCTCGGTCTTCAGCTGCGGGAACTGCACGGCCGTGGAGAAGCACCGCACCCTGGACAGCCGCAGGTCGTAGTCCTCCCTCTCCGAAGCCTCCTGTTTGACGGCGTGGTGGGGGGGGTGTCCTGAGAGCTGGAGCCTCCGGTCCTCGGCGTCGGAGCGGGGGCTGCGGGGGGCGGAGGGGGAGTAGCCCTGGGGCTCCGTGTCCTCGTCGTGGTCCGGCTGGCCCTCCATCAGTACCTCCCGACGCATCCTGGACCTGCGGCGCACACACACATACACCCTGCTGTTAGTTACGCACACACACACACACACACACACACACACACACACACACACACACACACACACACACACACACACACAGACACACACACACACACACACACAGACACACACACACACACAGGCAGACTGGGATACACTTATCATCACACACAACTCCCACCAGCACAAATGCGCCCTGCTATAAGGACTGACTGACTGACATACACTTAAATTACACACAGAAACACACACTGCTCTGCGTTATTCCATGCTTATATAAAATATCAATAGTAGGATAATTGTTTTTGGTTGAAAAGTTCAGAATATATATTTTTATAATTAATAATTATTATTATAAACTTTGTATTAACTTCCTCCAAAGTCTCCTAGTCGCAGCCAAAGCTCTCCGTTGAAGCCAACTTAGAAGCCCAGGTAAAGTTACAAAGATATTGAAGAGGATTTGCTTCTGGCTCACAGTTTTGAAAGATGATCCATACAGACGGAGCGTTGTCGGCTTGTAACGAATACTACAGCTAACTATCAGCTATTTCATTTATTGACAAACGTGACCGCAGCCAGCCCATAATGAGCGCCCACTGACCGTACCAGGGGTGGAACCACCAGTTTGTTTATGCAAAGTATGGCAATGTCTTCCCATCCACTTTGCCTTTAACCATTTACAGTCTGTATGTGTGGTCCTAGAGTGGTTCCCGCTGTGGTGACATCACCGGCTGTGTAACTCCATGTTGACTGTGGCTCCCAAAGGGCCAAGTCTTCATGTGGGGCATAGGGTCGGGGGCATCGTACCCTAGTGGACACACGTCCTACATCCACTTTCACTTCCTGTTTGGTTTCAGTTCCACTTTTTAAGACACTAAATAGGATATTCCGGCTGATCTATTTATTTTGACACACTTTCTATAATCTTTAAATGTACACTACAGGCGGCAGGATAACTCAGTCTGTTGGGACTTGGCTTGGGAACCGGAAGGTCGCCGGTTCAAGCTCAATGTGCCCTTGAGCAAGGCACCAGACCCCTCCACTGCTCCCCTGTATATACAATAGCTGCCCACTGCTCCTCATACTAGGATGGGTTATGCAGAGGAACTCATTTCACTGTGTGGACATGTGAACAATACAGAGGATTCAATCCTCCAGATTGAGATTTAGCCTATGGTCGGCACACTGATGATACACACTATGAACACACACTTTTCACTAGTTTGTTTTTCTGCCTCTGTATGCCATTTCTCTCTCTCTTTGTTATTATTATGACTCTGATACAGGAGATACATTTGTTCTCTACTAGTTTTTCTAGTAACAGACTTCTAGAGCCAATCTCCTCTCAGCCAGACCCATCGCTCAATGGAACAGGCCGACCGACCTGTAGTTGTGGAACCAGTTGATGACCGTGTTGGTTTTGAGGTTGAGCTGCGAGGCCAGCATCTCGATGGTGTTCTGCGAGGGGTAGGGCTCCAGGAGGTAGGCCCTCCTCAGCGCCTCCTTCTCCTCCGCCCCCAGCACCACGCGGGGCTTCTTCACCTGACTGTAGGGGCACAGGTCCAGAGAGGCCAGCGCCGGGCTCACACACTCCGACCGAGTGCTGGGAGAGTCGCTGTCGGAGCCCGTGCTCAGCAGCCCGTACCTCCTCTTCAGATAGGCTGGGAGGGAGAGGAGGAGGAGGATGGTTAAGAAGCAGTCAGATATACATGTATTGGTATAGCCCTGAATGCACAGTTACAGTCTGAAAGGGCTTCACAGGCCCACACAACACCGCTCACCCTTAGCCTTCTAGAGGGCAAGGAAAACTTTGAGAAAAGATAGCACAGAAGAGGGATCCCTCTTCCCAGGGACGGTTAGTGGTGCAATGGGTAAGAGTGGCATGTGCATACCTTTCTTCTCCATCTTCTTCATGTCCCGCAACTTGTCCACATTGTGGGGGTCGTTGAGCCAGAGCTGCATACGTACAAATGGCTCGCGGCCCTTCAGGCTCAGTTTGTGCCAAGGCTTGGGCCGGGAGAGGAGGTCCGAGACGGAGCCCTGCGTCAGACCCAAGATGCTCTCCCCAAAGAGTCTCTGGCCTGTGGGAGCAGAGAGCTCTGTTGAAGCCATGTGGAATGAGTGAGGAAAGGAACGTACACTTGTTGTTAACTTGTATTGGAACTATAACGTGTTTGCATGCACACCACATAATCAAGGTCTGCGTTCAACACCGTGTACGGCGTACATTGACACTGTTGAGTAGCTGTTGACACAGCTGTCATCAATAAATGGGCTTTTTAGCAACTGCTAAACACACGATGATAGCTTGGTGACTAATTCATTGGCAATTGCTCCAAGACGAGGATGAGGATGAGGACGTAAGATAGATGAATATGATGATGCTGACGAGGGAGGACTCACCCAGGTTATTGTCGGTCAGCACCTCCTTGACCTTCTTGGTGATGGCGTAGGTGTCCAGCTCCGAGGACATGGCCACCAGCTCCTGGATGCCCAGCGGTGTGGAGGGCGGGTGCAGCGCCATCAGGCCGGGAGTGGACTTCCCTCCCTCGGGGTGGGGGTGGGCGTGATGGAGGTGGGGGACCAGCAGCGGAAGCCCCATTGTGTCAGGCTGCTGGTTCTCCTTGCTGCTCTCCAATGTCAGGCTGATCGGCTCCCCCAGCAGACTGGGCTGGCTCTCAGCCGGGCTGACAGGGGGCGAGGGCGAGGACTGGGCCAGGGCGGGGCTCTTATCTACAGGGTTGAGAGTATAATCAGCATGGCCCGGCAACTTATGTTTCATATACATACATTACATACATTCCAGTCATTTAGCAGACACTTTTATCCAAACGACTTACAATAGTGTGTTTCAACAAAGGAAGGTGAGAGAACAACTCGTCACCAGAAGTTAAAAGTGCATTTAATTTAAGTCTCCAAGAACTGAACCAGTGATCAGGGAAAAGTACAATAATTTCAGGTAAAAGTACAAGTTGGACAATATCTAACTAACTCACAAGCAAACAATCGACTTAGTAGGACGCTAGTACACTAGTAAAAAGTAATTAGAGGACACAAATATTCTGAGTACCAAATCTAAGGCATTGGCATAAGACCTTTTAGATAATAAACACAAGATCATGCACAGAGTTTTTTTTTGGATGTGTGTGAAATAAAAGTTGAATTGCACTGAATATGTCACTCACACACTGAAACAAACAGTTTCAATGTATTTTGGGAGATCTGGGAGATGGTTGGCGGAGGACATGCCCTCTTCAGCCTGGGGGAAACCAGTTGTCTGTTTGTTGCAGAGCATCATTTGTAATATGAGGTGTGGCTGAGGAATCCACTACTGAGTGTGTTTGTGTGTTGGTGAATAAGCCGCGATGGACAGCTCACTAGTGTGTGTTCCTTCCTATTTACAAATGATATGATTTATAATAGGCATTTACTATTCATTCCAGCACTTTCTGAAAATGATATTTCTCAAAAGCTTTTCAGATAATGAACAAACAAAACCAATGACAATGTATTTCTTGATCTATTCCCATTGAATTCACGTCAAACTTCAAACTCTGGTTCCCTTTTTAAAAAGCGTTTCCAAACATTTCCGATAAATGTCATTGTGTTGTGCATTGTTCATGAGTGTGTGAGTGTTCCTGTACCGTGAGCCAAGCTGTGGCTCGGGAGCTGCATGAGGCTCTGGCCCAGCTGGTCCAGCAGCCACAGCTGCATGCGGATGAAGGGTTCCCTTCCCTTCTGGGTCAGCTTGCTCCAGGGCTTGGGTCGGGACAACATGTCACTCACGCTGCCCTGAGACAGACCCAGGACCTGTTGTGGCCCAACGGGAAAAAACCAACAATAAATGCCTGGTTTTGACTTGGTTTAACCACATTAACACCACAAGTATAGCGTCAATTGTACTTTGGATTATTGTGTAAATCACTGAATTAATGATTTGTCTCTGAGGACTTTGTCTTTGAGGAAATGGTACATCCTCCTAACTTCTGAGACAATTATACAGATCTAACAAACCACCACTAGATGGCAGCAACGCCCCATGAGATTCTCAGGAGCAGGTCTTGAGGGTTGGTGGTTTTAAAATGTAACTTCATAAAACCGAACATTGTAATTAAAGTATGACAATCATTTGAACAATAGTTTACCTGGAGTTAAAGCATTTTTTTTTTGCTGTGGCTAAACTTATATACTTATATAGCATATAAATCCTGAAAAATACATAGCATATATAAAGAATATATATATATATATATATACAACCCACTAAAACGGAACAGTTGGGTAAAACTAATCTGTTTAGACAGATTAGTTTAATTGTCATTGCAATATGATATATATATATAGTATCGTAAAAGTATATTAGTATAGTAATGAAATATATATACAGTATATATATATATATATATACAGTATATATATATATATTTTTATGATTTAGGAAAAAAGAACAAAGACCGCCTGCAGACGGGATCCTCGGCTGACCTTTTCTCCGAAGATCCTCTGGCAGATGCCGTTCTTGGCCAGCTTCTCCTTCACCTGCCTGGTGAGCTCCATGGTGTCCACCTCGCGGTACATGTACATCTCGTACTGCTCCGGGGTCAGCGGCGGCACTGTGGGCTTCAGAGCGCGGGGGATGTACGCCGGGTAGTAGGAGAGGCGCCCGGACCCGGAGCCGGGGCCCGGGGACTCGCCGCTCACCGAGGAGTCCGGTTCCACCTTCACCTCCACCTCCCCCGGCCGGCCCGCCTCCACCTCCCCCGGCCGGCCCACCGCCAGCTCCTCCTCGGCGGCCGACACCTCCTCGCTGTTGGGGGGCGGGCCCTCGGCGCTCTCCAGCCGCGGCCACGGCCGGGCCAGGGTGGGGGCCCCGGAGGACGAGGAGGAGGACAGGGACGGGGAGACGGAGGTGAAGGGGCGGGAGCCGCCCAAGCCGCCGCCCATCAACCCCATGGGGCTGCGCTCCAGGGACCAGTGCTGGTCGAAGTAGCTCCCCGCGTCGCCGATCTCCGACTTGACCTTGCGGATGATGTTCTGGACGAAGGCGGCGGGCGACAGCACGCTGAGCGGCGTCTGGGGGCTGCCGATCCGGTTGGCCATGCACAACGCCACCGCCGAGGCGGCCGCGCCCTCCTCCTGTTTGATGAAGGAGGCGGGGAGAGGCGGGCACTTTGATCGCTCCGGGGGCCCCAGCAGCTGCTCCGCCCGGGCCCCCGGGACGCTGCCGGCCGACTCCCGGCCACAGACCTCCATCTCCATCAGGGCCTGCTGCTGGGCCTCCATCTCCCTCCTGGCCTGCTCCAGGATGTTTTTGATGGTGTCGTCCGAGTTGCCGCCCGCCCCGCTGCTGCTGCGGCCCGACGAGCTGCCCAGGGAGGACTTGCCGTCACCTGGAAACACCAAACAAAACCCCATTCATACACGGGAAACATCAACCCTCACTACCTTTAGTACTGAAGAGAACCAAACCCAAACTAAAACATCACTGATCTATTTTACGAACAAATGTTTTTATAAACAAAGAAACAAATACAAAATATCTGAAGTGTAGCTGGTAAGCCTGGTAAGCCTGGTAAGCCTGGTTCTCCGTACTCACCTCCCTTCTGGGACTGGATCTCCTTCTTGGCCTGCTCCAGGATGGTCTTGATGGCGTCGTCTGACCCAGTTTCTGGAGTTCGGATGCGTGGAGTGATACTCCCTGCCACAGAGGGTGAGAGAGAGAGAGAGAGAGAGAGAGAGAGAGAGAGAGAGAGAGAGAGAGAGAGAGAGAGAGAGAGAGAGAGAGAGAGAGAGAGAGAGAGAGAGAGAGAGAGAGAGAGAAGGGAGGGAGACGGAAGGAGGGGGAGTGGGGAAGGTTGATCAGAGAGCAGTTCCAAGGCTTTGCGTTTGACTGCTAGATCAATGGCTGCTTTTGAGAGTGTGCCATCTGAGGTTGCAGTATACGGGAAGCTAAACGTTCAAAAGCCACAAATCTGGGGAGAAAACAAAGTTTAAAAAGCAACACTACAAACGCGGCACACAGCAGAGGCCGGGGAAGAAGTTTAAGAGCGAGACGGAGCGCACAAGAAGGTTCAAACGCTACGTATTTCCCTCGGTATCCTACAGCGCCCTTATACCTGTGCCATAGCTAACCTATTATTCTCCAATTATTCTCCATAGCGTCGAACAGAACAAACCCTTCCAGTTCCAACCGTACATGAGGGACCTCTGAAACCAACCCTCGCTCACCTCTCTGGCGGACCTGGATGGTCCGGAGGGCCAGGATGTTCTGCTCGTCAGAGAGGAACTGCTTCATCTTGATGAAGGGCTCCTTTCCCTTCACTGTCAGCTTCCTCCAGGGCTTGGGCCGGGCCAGGATCTCGCTGACCGAGCCCTGGGAGAGGCCCAGGACGTAGTGGCCGAAGACCCGCTGGCCGATGTTGTGCTTCAGCAGCTGCTCCTTCACCTGGAAGGCGATCTCCGCCGTGTCCAGCTGGTCCTCGTCCCCCGCCGTGGATCCGCCGCTCTCTGACTGGTCGCTGGGCAGC
>CM051017.1:25179873-25182373 GCA_027704905.1 Muraenolepis orangiensis
CTGTTTACTTTGAATGTCTATCGACATCCTTCATACCAGCTCAGATTCATTTCAGCTGCGCGGTGGATACATTGCACACAAAGACCAGGGACAAGGTAGAGTGTTTTCTGAAGCAATCTTTAAATGGAGCAATTCTTCTTGAGGGCTGTCAAGGCCCGGGCGACCGGGCGAAGGCAAACAGAGACCTCAGCGTGGATCGACCAGCATTAGTGGCTGAGTCACTCTCGCTCTACCTCTACCTCTACCTCGACAGACCGCCACGCATTATTCTGTTCCTCACACACACCAGCGGGCATCGGGGGGGGGGGGGGGGGGGGGTTTAAGGACTGGACACTAGATGGGATTTCTTTCACACTTGAAGTACTGCGATAGTCAAAGCACCAGGCCATTCAGAAGGTTCTAAAACAACTACCTATAGGGGCGGAGGACTGGAACAACATAGAGGGAGAGAGAGAGGAACTAGAAGGGGAAGGGAGGGAGGGAGAGAGAGAGGAACTAGAAGGGGGAGGGAGGGAGGGAGAGAGAGAGGAACTAGAAGGGGAAGGGAGGGAGGGAGAGAGAGAGGAACTAGAAGGGGGAGGGAGGGAGGGAGAGAGAGAGGAACTAGAAGGGGGAGGGAGGGAGGGAGGAGAGGGAGGGAGGGAGGGAGGGAGGGAGGGAGGGAGGGAGAGAGGAACTAGAAGGGGGAGGGAGGGAGAGAGAGAGAGAGAGGAACTAGAAGTGGGAGGGAGGGAGAGAGAGAGAGAGGAACTAGAAGGGGGAGGGAGGGAGGGAGGGAGGGAGAGAGAGAGAGAGGGGGGAGGGGGGAGGGGGGAGAGAGAGAGAGAGAGAGGGGGGGGGGAGGGGGGAGAGAGAGAGCGAGGGGGGGGGGGAGAGGGGGGGAGAGGGGGGGAGAGAGGATGCTTACTTGTTAGTCAGTTCCGTGTTGTATTTACACCGCAGGTCCAGCAGCTCTGTCTGGGCTATGTTCAGAGCTGGAGGAATACAAGGGGGGGGGGGGTGAACTACTTTGACCCCAAAGCTGCAATCTGAACATTTGGATGAATCATTTCATTACCTAAAGGTGCTATATGTATAAGAAACGTACTGTACTATGTCATAAAATGACCATGACAGGTCATCAGAGATTAAGGAAAGGTCAGAATACTGTCTCCTCAATGCTGCCAGCAGGTTCTCCTGTGAAGTGTTTATGTGGAGCCGGAACTTCTGTTCTGGTTTTGTGTTGACTATTCTCAGAGTACCCCTGGGTTGCCAGATAGGAAACAAATTAGCACACACGTCCATGGCATACTACACACAGTGTGCTTGCAGCACACTGTGTGTAGTATGCCATGGACATATAGCACCTTTAAAGGCATTTTATTCAAAAGTTTTGTAATGTACTTATTGCTGATCATCTACAGCATGTGGACATGTGAGACAGTACACAATGCGTTACATGCTGTGTTGACGGACTGGCTGGTTACAATTAACTTCCGGTTAAAAGTCAAAATAAACATCCCTGTCTAATTCGTAAGATGAATCCACACTTACATGAGTGCAGAACGTTGATCCTCTGGTCGGCCTCAGATAACCTGTCAGTCAGACTCAGCTGTCCAGTCTCCTCCCTGCAAGTACAGGAGCCTTGGGTCAATTACTTACTAAACCTACATGCCAATGGAGGGTCAGGTTGACCACACACACACACACACACACACACACACACACACACACACACACACACAAACACCCATACACACAGTTGGTATCTCAACTGTGTGTTGAGTCAGTCACAACTCTCTGTATCTGTCTTATCTCACCTCAAGTCTTAACTCTCATTTTGAATGCACAATGACAACTTCCACTTAAAGCCGAGTCTCGGACTAGCAAACACCTCCTGTGATAGGTACAAAGGTCATGTAATATACAATTGTGTTTGATTAAACTATGTTATTAAAATGTGCTTGGTAAAAATAAGGTTATGTATAATCATGCTTTACAAAAATGCATCTGATAAATTGTGGTGTGTTAAGTTGTGTTAGTTTAAGTCGTGTCAATAAAAAAATGACATTTGATGAAATCACATTTGATAAATAAGCATTTGACCAAAAAATGTAGTTTGATTAAATGAAAGATCAAATAAAATTGTGCTTGATAATATTGTGTTAAATATAAATGCTCTTTGAAACAAGTTTGATAGGGGCGGCAGTCGCCCAGTATGTTGGGACTTGGCTTGGGAACCGGAGGGTTGCCGGTTCAAGTCCCCCGAAAGTGAGAAGTGGTACTTGGAGAAAGGGGCCAGTTCTCCTCCTGACCAGATTCAGTCCTCAAGATTTAGATTTAGATTTAGATCGATGAAATGATTGGACTTGAATGGTACAGTTTGGACTCTTCCGAGAGGGCCTCACCCTTCAGAGTGCTCTTGCTGGCTGAGGCGCGGGGACCCTGGGCCTCCAGGGTGCCGGAGGCTGTTGGGGGTCATGAGGGAGGCTGTGAGGCTGGACTCTGGGGGCTCCCCTGA
>CM051017.1:25194873-25199873 GCA_027704905.1 Muraenolepis orangiensis
GATTGGCTTCAGTGTCAATTTACACAGACAGATACAGACACACACACACACACACACACACGCACGCACACACAAGCACACACACACACACAGACACACACACACACACACACACACACACACACACACACGTACACGCACGCACACACACACACAAACGCACACGCACACACAAACACACACACACACAGACACACGCACACACACACACACACACACACACAAACACACACACAACCTTTTCAAGATAAAATAATAGGAGGGGAAATGTCCTGCAATGAATAGTAATAAGTGCATTAAGATTAACGAGCACGGCGTGTAAAGAATAATTGCATCTGTCAAAGGATTAAAAATACATGAGCTGTGGCACTTGTTGTGTGTGTGTGTGGGTGTGTGCATGTGTGTGCGTGTGTGTGTGTTTGTGGATGCATGTGTGCATGTGTTCGTATGTGTGTGTGTGTGTGTTGGTGTGTGCATGTGTGTGGGTGTGTGTGTGTGTGTGTAGGTGGGTGTGTGTGTGCCTGTACGTGTGTGAATGTGTGTGTGTGTGTATGTTTGGGTGTGTGTGTGTGTTGGTGTGTGCATGTGTGTGGGTGTGTGTGTATGTGTGTGGTGGGTGTGTGTGTGTGCGTGTGTGTGTGCATGTGTGTGTGTATATTTGGGGGTGGTGGTGAGAGGGGGGGAGGGGTGGGTTAGGGGCTGGCCCCAAACTGAACAGAGTTGGGGCCACAGCCAAATGACTGTCCTCCAGCTATCTGGACTCATCCATCGTTACGATGGAGCAGGGGAGGGTGACCTTGGACACCATGAGACAAACAGGCCCGGAATACAGTTTACATTAACTCCCCCACTTCAACCCCCCCCCCCTCCAGCTAGTGTTCTGATTGGTTCAACCAAAGAAGGCGGGAAGGAGTCAAGTTGGCATGGCTCTGAGACACTAAAGATTTACCAGTTTACTCCAAAGATCTCTTTATGGCATACAAAAAATACAGAGAAATTAGGAGCAATTCCAAGATCACTGCTAGATAAATGAACACTATTGTGATGTACAATAAATAACAAACTCTATCATGAGGTCAAATGACTCATATAATGTGTGTGTGTCAAGATGTGGACATGGGCGCATGTTTGAGTTTAAAGTTTAAAGCATTTAAAAAACATAATTTAGCCTTAAGAATTAACAAACTTAACTCTCCTCCTTTATTTTCTGTTGAGAAGTATCTTTGGTTTAACTTTATTTTGACTTTATTTTGCATTCCTATGCAAACTGGCCGCCGTTTTTGTAAACACGTTGATCACCTACAACACCTTGATCACCTACAACACCTTGATCACCTACAACACCTTGATCACCTACAACACCTTGATCACCTACCACACCTTGATCACCTACCACACCTTGATCACCTACAACACCTTGATCACCTACCACACCTTGATCACCTACCACACCTTGATCACCTACAACACCTTGATCACCTACCACACCTTGATCACCTACCACACCTTGATCACCTACCACACCTTGATCACCTACAACACCTTGATCACCTACCACACCTTGATCACCTACCACACCTTGATCACCTACAACACCTTGATCACCTACACACCTTGATCACCTACCACACCTTGATCACCTACAACACCTTGATCACCTACAACACCTTGATCACCTACAACACCTTGATCACCTACAACACCTTGATCACCTACAACACGTTGATCCCAGAAGGTACAGGATGGAAAATCTGACTTAACACCACTTTTACACAAAGACACCTGCATCTAATCAAGACTCATCAACACTCCAGTGTTTAACATTTAAATCTTAATCTGGAGGATTGAATCCTCTTTATTGTTCACATACATGTAAACACAGTGAAATGTGTTTCTCTGCATTTAACCCATCCTAGTATGAGTAGCAGAGGGCAGCTATTGTATATACAGGGGAGCAGGGGAGGGGTCTGGTGCCTTGCTCAAGGACACCTCGGCAGTGCCCAGGTGTTTCAGGGACTTGAACCGGCAACCTTCCGGTTCCCAAGCCAAGTCCCAACAGACTGAGGTACTGCCGGTGTGTGTCACTGACTCTGTGTGCGTCCGTGCGTCCGTGTGTGTGATAAATTAAGGGGGAGGACTTGAAGAAATGGAGACCTTTAAAAGTCAGTTGGTGTTTGTGTGGTGCGGGGGATATTCATTCTGTGAACAGCATCCTCTCGTCCACGAGTGTTCCTCTGATGGAGAGCGAGATTGGGGAGCGATTCTTTTCCCCCTTTTTCTTTTGTTAGTGTTTTGGTTGTGTTCTCATCCCTCGCAACAAAGAGCAATAGAGTGCCAAATGACATCAAGAGATAAACACACAACATGTCTTCCTTTCTTGTCCTCCAACTTATTCACTCTCACTCTTTTTTTTTTTTTCTCTCCTCTTCTTTTTTTTGTTTCCCTCTCCCTCCCTCCCTCCCTCCCTCTCTGTGTCTTGTTACCCCTGCTGGCCTCATCAGTGGCCCCACGGCACGCCACACTAAAGCTGTTGGGAATGTTCTGGATTTTAATTGGCCCTCTACAATCAGCCCTGAGCCCCCCACCAGGACGGGCTCCGCTCCGCAGCCAGGACTAGTACTCGGCCACCTTTTGAAGTGGCCCTCAAACACAACAGGGTTTTTTATATTTTTTGGAAGCTGCTGGGAGCCCTCGTAGATGAGGATCCGGAGGGGGGTCACGTGTGTGACTGAATCTCTGATCTGGAAGCTATTTGCACCACATTTATCTGTCCTAAGGAAAATATTACTTTTCCAGCACTTGCCTTGTGCAACTTCGAATGCGATAGTTTCAGATTAGTGTGCCTACGCGTGTGTGTGTGTGTGTCTGTGTGTGTGTGTGTGTGTGTGTGCATGTGCGTGTGCGTGTGTGTGTGTGTGTGTGTGTGTGTGTGTGTGTGTGTGTGTGTGTGCATGTGCGTGTGTGTGTGCATGTGTGTGTGTGTGTCCGTGTATCGGTCAAATAAAGGTAAATTAATGTTTAAGAGTTACCTGGGTGTCTGTTTATATGCGTAAGTAAAGTTATATCTGTGATGCGATGTGTTTATGTTTGCATCTTTCCATAACCAGATCCATTTGTCTCTGATAGTCCAGTTATGTCATATGCATAGCAACCTATCTTTATAAATATATATACACACAGTATATATATATATATATATATATATATATATATATATATATAGTATATATATATATATATATATATGTGTGTGTGTTTGTGTGTGTGTGTAATGCGGTGTGGGACTCACCCGGGGCTTCGATGAGCTGTTTGTAGATTCCCAGGAACGCCGACTCTGCCTCCTTACTACGCTTGTTCAGAGCAACAACCTGCAGGGAGAAAAACGCTATTAAGGTACACGCAACACACACACACACACACACACACACACACACACACACACACACACACACACACACACACACACACACACACACACACACACACACACACACACACACACACCACACACACACACACACACACACACACACACAGAGACACACACACAGCAGCGCACCTGACTCACAATACACAAAACATCACCACCTTGTACACACTGGGCTCCTGCTTTGATCAGACAACCCCTTGAGATGACTTCCAGCAGCAGACCGAGCTCACATCTCCTCCACAAACCCATGGCAAGAAAACACACTCCGCAACGGGGAAGCACAACAGAGAGTGTCGAAAAGATAATAGTGTGGGATAAACCCCCTGTATGTAACCTGTATGTATTCCAATTACATTCTCCAGGAATGAGTGAGAAATAGAATGTTAACATCATGCACTATACGGAGTGAGTGGACTCTGTTTCTCCAGAGCGATGCTCCATGCATCGCATGGAGCATCGCTCTGGAGAAACAGAGCGCCCTCAGATGTGATCTCCACCCTACACTGGAACGGGGGGAGTGGAGGGAAGGGTGGAGGTGGAAAAAATAGAAAAAAATAGAATAGCTTTATTGCTAATCTTTCAGCATACAAAAATAAGTCATAGACAACCCATTACTGAAATGTGAGAATCAGGATAAAAACACAAAACACTCCTAAGACAAAAATGTAATTAAATGTAAAACATATACAAAGTTTGAATTATCAAAATACAGAAACATCCTTATTGGGACTTGTTGTGACAGGTGGCATTATGGGTGGTGGTGCTGGAGGTGGTGCTGGAGGTACTTTAACTAAAAACACCTTCCTGTCACTGTAATTGTCGACATCGCTAAACCAAAATGGATTTCATTTAACACGATGCAGCTTCAAAGAGGCACACACAGCATGTTACAGCCAGTGCTCACGGTGGGCAGGAGGAGAGACGAGGACCAGGGAGACGGCAGAAACACGCAGTGCGTTACCGGAAGCTTTCATCCCTTTGGGGTTTTTTTTTGGTTTATCATTTTTGTTTATAATTTTTGTTTTGTCGGGAGGGGAAATTTGGCCCGTTGGAAAGGCAGGAGCGCTGCTCGCCGACAGGCCTGGGGGGCCCTCGGCCCTCGCTGTACCCGGCTCTGTGGGGGCCAAGATAACCAATTAACAGCTCATCCACCAGGCACAAAGGAAGAGGGAATTAGCCGCCCCTGCCCCCACCCACCCGGCCCCCACCTGTGGAGACACCACCTGCCCTGGTGGATATGTGGGTTACTGCGCCCCGGAATCCCATATTTGCACGTCAGCGGGACGTAAGCAAGCGACTGACCCCCCCCCCCCCTCACAACCCCCCCCTTGTCCAACTGACCTCTCTGGGCTGACGGCTACAGGGAAACACATGAGACACAAACACGGCTTCCGGTACGAAGGGACGGCGACACACATCCACCGCAGTGTAGTTTGCAGGCTTAAAACGGTTAAAACAGTGTTAGAAATAAATTGTGCGGAAAACAAGTGGTGCAAACAGACACACACACTGACACACAGCCGGCGTGCACAAGCACACACTGTGTACACGCACACACAAAAACATACAC
>CM051017.1:25204873-25217373 GCA_027704905.1 Muraenolepis orangiensis
AGGTGAGGAAGAGAGGGGTACAGAGTACATTTACATTTACATTTAGGGCATTTGGCAGACGCTTTTATCCAAAGCGACTTACAAGGTGTACATTAGAGTAGTAAAGCAACTAGTGACTAGTTGCTTAGTAATCGGCACCAGAAATAATCGTAAGCGTAATCTTTGAGAGGAGCATAAATCATGTTGCATGGCATGCACTTTTGATATAAATATGCATACAAGAAGCTTTTAATAGGACTAATTAACCTAAACGTCAAACAACTTGTAGTTTCCAAAAACATCAAATTTACACATTTTTGAAAAATTTAATTGAATCTGGTTCACAATTCTCAAGTCAGTCACTGTGGTGTGTCAGGTGTGCTGCCCTTTGCGATCACCTCTTTTCATGATGTAGAACGGTTTTAATTAGATATAGAATAATAACCATGGATGTATGACATGGATGTTGTTGAAGCTCTGGGCAGAGCTCAGCTGTTGCTCTGGAGGCTCATCGTTGGAAAGTCAATCAATTCAGTCCGTTTCACAGTGAAGAAACCACGATCTGCCCCATTCCATTCACATATGTCTTAACTTTCTTTTGGACTACTGAGTTTGAGCAAACAGTGGCTCACAGTTATCTCTACGAGATAACTCCTAACTGTTCTGTCCTCCTACCTAACAGTTCAAGCTGAAATATGAAACATGTGTTGATCTGTAACACCATCGTATCGAGTTACAAATGTAAACAGAATACATAAAACAGAATACAGGAGACAGGCCGGCTGGAGGCCAGCTGCTGTCCAGTTGCTGAATGGCCTATTGGCCGTCTCTTAATCCCTCAGTTGACCCTAAGCTGAGGGACCCTCAACTCTGTGGAGGTGATTTGTGTGCCGGCGAGACCCGTCCTCCAGATGACAAGCAGCAGGGCCCAGTTTCTGAGCCACCTCGGCTCTGATTGCAACGTATTCCGACAATTGGCTTTGATCCTCACCCAGTCCCCTGCCACAGTGTAGTGGTCTCTGCTCTGTGGGAACGCTCGCACCGCTGCTTCATCTTGGCCCGTGCTATCTCAAGAGACACACCTGTCGCCGAGTGCTTTGTTGCTCAGATGGAAAGGAGAGTAGTATCGAGGGCCAAAAGCCTTTCCTTCTGGGCGGCAGTATAGCTCAGGAGATAGAGCGGTGGTCGCCTCACAACCGGAAGGTTGCTGGTTCGATCCCCGACTCCTCCTAGCAGAAACTGTCGAGGTGTCCTTGAGCAAGACACCCTAACCCTAACTTCTCCCCGCCGTCGGTGGTTGAATGTGTGGGTGAATGTGAGGCATGACTTGTAAAGCGCTTTGAGTGGCTGCACTGGTTAGAAAAGCGCTCTATAAATGCAGGCCGTTTACCTTGTGCCAGAAAGGCCCCTATGCCATTCTTCATCTTCATTGTTTAGGTGGTCTCGTGCCGTTTCCTTCTGGATGATACACCGCTGTTCTGATGTGTTTGATGGACCTCTCTGACAGGAAAAAAAAAAAAAAGATATATCTATATATATATAGATATATATATATATATATATAGATATATATATCTGCTGATGTGAACTGTGGCTTTGTTGTCACTTTTGATGACAGAAGGCTCCAGCGGCCAAACAGCTTGTGATGCTGATGGTCGTGTGTGTGGGGAGTTGGCCTCTGACGAGTTAGAGTGTAGAAGGTACCAGCAGGTAGCGGGCATGGGCTGGTTCCCTGTGACGTTCTCCACAGCGGTTGATCTGTATGTACACCCACAGTGCACACAGCTGTTGGGCACTTAACTGGTACACAGACAGAACTCTCCCCAATAAGAATGTTCCTCACACACCCTGTGGTCGGACTGAGCAGGTAGCCTGCTGCAGCCCAGGAAGAGTGACAACAGAGCTGAGAAACTCATGCAGCTTATGCTCTCCCACCAGGTGGTCCGAGGAGGTGGGCCACAATGTGGACACCGCCTGGGGGGAATTCAAACTTCAAATTGTATTTATTCTATCGGTCCATCGCAGCAGCCTAAGAGGCTTGTGGCCTAAGAGGCTTGTGGCCTTAGCTCTGAGTGAACAGGAAACGTGTGAGTGCCTGGTGGTCTCTGCAAGGAGTGTACGGTCTACCATAAAGATACATGTGGCCGCATTCACAAGCCCATAGACTAGGCTAGAACCTCCCTCTCCCCCACTGAGTACTTCTGTACTTCCGTACTCCCTCCATGTGTCTGTAAGAGGACCGCTCCGAGTACCATCCAAGAAGCATCATAGTGACCAGTGTGGGCACCTGGAGACTCAATTGAGACAATTTGGGGTGGGGACGTGAGCTGGTGCTTGATGATCCGCACTGCCTCTTGGCAGACCGGGGTCCAGTTTGGCTCCAGAGGCTCCATGGCCTTCTATTTAATTCAAATAGAAGGACACACCAAGGATGCCAACCAGGGTGAGCAACCCGAAAGCGCTTGTATCACGTGAGTCATGAAAAGGTCCTTACTTTCAGGGGCACCCCAAAATCCTTTTTTCTGAAGACTGTAGATTCCAATGAGTGGCTGTTAACTCTTCAGGGGGGAAGGGGACGTGTGAAATGATGGCTTTGTTTATATCAGTGACACTCACACAGAGTCTTATTGTGAGCTATAACTAGATACCCAGCATGAGGTGTTGACAGGCTCAATGACGTCTTCTTTCACTAGTTGATGTCATTCTTTATCCACTCCCTCGCGGAGGCTCAGAGGGAGCCGTTGCCGTGGCAGGATTACTGGAGTCACTGTCCACTGTGGGCAAAGACCCGCAGGTAACCTGCAGGGCACGCAGACCAGCAGGTAACCTGCAGGGCACGCAGACCAGCAGGTAACCTGCAGGGCACGCAGACCAGCAGGTAACCTGCAGGGCACGCAGACCAGCAGGTAACCTGCAGGGCACGCAGACCAGCAGGTAACCTGCAGGGCACGCAGACCAGCAGGTAACCTGCAGGGCACGCAGACCAGCAGGTAACCTGCAGGGCACGCAGACCAGCAGGGTCTGTCAGAGTAAAGCACAGGTCCAGGCCCATCAATTCGATGTCTCTAATGGCTACCAAACCTGTGCAAAAGGAAGCAGATGGTTTTTTGTACAGGCCAACAAACCATCCCCAACGTTTTGATGGGGCGTGACGGGACAGTGGCAGCATCCACGGGAACCCGAGTGAATAGATGGCCTTATTCAGAGGAGACACTTTGGCCCCTGCATCAACAAGTGGGACCGATGCGGCCCCAACAACAGTGCCACAGTCTGTCTATGCACCCTTCTGGTGCTCTGAGCCATTTTTGTGAACGGCGGATAATGAGGTGGAAGAAGCGGCTCCGCCGTGCGTAACCATTTAGCTTATCACCGTTTCTCCAGCGTTTTCCTAGCGATGATGGAGATGTAGCCTGATTATTAGCATGATTATTGGAACCACAGTTGGTACAGTGCCTGGGACCCCCTTCCCTTGTCACTCTCTATCACTGATTAGCCCGCCTCTTTTTCCATGTCTAGGGCCATCCCTGCTTCCACAGTGTTTTGAACCAGCTACGGTTCGTCACACACTTCCAGGCCACGGGCACACGTGTGAATTTCTCTGAATCCGCCAGAGCAGATTCCATCTGTTTACCAATAACTAACACACCAGGCAATGATAAAGGATCTGGTTCCAGCAACAGTAAGCAGGGTACAACTGGTATCCTCAATGGACAAGAATCGGTTTGTTTTGTAAATTGCCAAAGCTCAAATGCTGGGCAAACTCACGCAGTGCAGTGAGACAAATTGCATAAAAGACTTGCTGGCCCTCTGAGCTCTGTGTGGCTAAGAGCCTGCACCCCAGCCCCAACACCACCTCTACCATCTCCACCTCCTCCACCCTCTCCACCCCAACACCCCCACCACCACCATCACCACCCCCCCACCCTCCCACCCCCAACCCCCCCACCCCACCATCACCACCTCCCCACCCCACCCCCCCACCACCACCCCCCACCCCTCCACCCCCTCCACCCCACCCACCCCCCCCACCCCCCCACACCACCCCCTCCACCCCTCCCACCCCCACCCCCCCACCCCCACCCTCACCACCTCCCCACCCCCCCCACCCCACACCCCCACCCCCACCATCACCACCCCCCCCACCCTCCCCCCCCCACCACCCCCACCCCACCACCACCACCCCCCCCACCCCCCCACCCTCCCCACCCCACACCCCCCCACCCCACCACACCACCCCCTCCACCCTCTCCACCCCCCCACCACCATCACCACCTCCCCACCCCTCCCACCCCACCACCCCCCCCACCCCCACCCCCCCTCCCCACCCCCTCCACCCCCACACCCCCACCCCACCATCACCACCTCCCCACCCCTCCACCCCCACCACCCCCACCCCCACCCCACCACCACCCCCCCCACCCCCTCCACCCCCACCCCCCCCACCACCACCTCCACCCCCCCCACCCCTCCCCCCCCCACCCCCCCCACCACCATCACCACCCCCTCCACCCTCCCACCCCACCCACCACCATCACCACCATCCCCACCTCCTCCACCCCACCACCCCCACCACCACCATCACCACCTCCTCCACCCCTCCACCCCCACACCCCCACCACCACCATCACCACCTCCTCCACCCCCTCCACCCCACCACCACCACCACCACCATCACCACCTCCTCCACCCTCTCCACCCCAACACCCCCACCACCACCATCTCCACCTCCTCCACCCTCTCCACCCCAACCACCACCATCACCACCATCTCCACCTCCTCCACCCTCTCCACCCCAACACCCCACCACCACCATCACCACCTCCTCCACCCTCTCCACCCCAACCACCCCCACCACCACCACCACCACCATCACCACCACCTCCACACGGCCATTGACTGTATGTAACGTTTGTTGTTCTTCTTGAATTGCGCTATATATATATACATTTTACAGACTGACAACACCTCAACCACAGCTCTATAACACACACACACACACACACACACACACACACACACACACACACACACACACACACACACACACACACACACACACACACACACACACACACACACACACACACACACACACACACACACACACACACACCACCACCACCATGCAGCCACTCACACACGTAAAAGCTACACATGGAGATCAACAGATGCATGAAACACCACACATGACTCCAGTGGGCGTGGGGGGGGGGGTGGGGGGGGAGGGGGGGGGTGGTGGGGGGGGTGGGGGAGGGGGGAGGGGGGTGGGGGGTGGGTGACACCCGTCTCACAGCGCGGTGGGAGCACAGCGACGGGCGGCCGCCGTGTCTGACTGCTCGGCGAGATGAGCAGTCGGCACACAGAGCATTTCACCACCGCGTCACTTCCAATCATCACGGCCTGTCACTCTCTCACACACACACACACACACACACACACACACACACACACACACACACACACACACACACACACACACACACACACACACACACACACACACACACACACACGTCTGCTCTGGAACAGCCACACAGATGCCACCAGTGCATCCCTTAAATACACATCCGTGCATATAAGCACACATACACACCATGGATGTGAGGGGAGGCGGAGAGGCAGGGCCTCACCTGTCATACTCCAATGTAACCAACAAAAGTTATACTATAAATTAAATAATAAAATAAATACAATGAATAAAACAACTAAAATGTCTCAACCGATCTGTGTTGTTTAATTTCTGTGTGACTAATGGATTTTTAATAGTCGAAATTGCCACTTTTGCGGAGCTCCACTGCAACTCCATGGGAGAGACAAGGCCTGAGGCAGGGACGAGCTCTGCCTCCCCTCAGATTGCGCCACCCCACATAAAGCCTGTAACCATCTCTCTGTCTGTCACAGGTTTGTAGATCCCTTTATTACATGTGTCATCGCCATCCATAGTCTGCAGATAACTTATTTCACATTTATATTCATATTCAAACTTATTTGATATGATATTCAAGCTTGCTGGTCTCATCATAAAACGATAATGAAAAGCACCAGGGAGGCAGCCATAACCTCTGCCTCCCTGAGGGGGCGATCTTGAGCCCATGGAATTGCAGCTACAACCCATGGAATAATTCTTGTTTCCTTCACTGAATAAATCACTCTCAACGTTGGAATTTCAATCAAAACAATGTGATAAACAATGGAAGACCGACGCCTGAGCATAAGGACCTGCTTCAAACGAATGGACAGAAATCAACACGTTAGTTTGAAACAGAGTGGAGTATGGCGCCGTACGAGATGGCTGCCGTGTCGCGAGCTCCCGCACGACGACGCAGTTTTTTGTTATTTATTCTTTTTATTGCAACTTTTTTAGTTCAGGATGTTAGCAGCAAGTTCACTTATAACTTCTGCACACTTTGGGAGATCAGATCGACAGTCGCTCGCCGCCTACCGGAGTTTTTTCACTCTTTCGACTCGGACGTCCCGCCCGAAGTCACAGCTGGATTATCTCCGTCCATTTTGGGCACGATTACGCGCAAGCGTCGCCGGAGGAAGCGAGGGAAGCGAGCCGGCGTGCTAGTCAGGCTGAGATGTCGATCCGATCGCCCCCCACTACCCACCATTCTACTGGCTAATGTACAGTCTCTGGACAATAAGTTAAGCGAGCTACAGGCTCGTATTCAATTCCACCGGGAAACTAGGGACAATTGCATTATCTGCCTTACGGAGACATGGATGTCGGAGGGGGTTACCGACGCAGCTATCGAGCCGACGGGATTTTCCGTACACCGGGCGGACAGAACAAAGGCTCTCTCCGGTAAAGATCGCGGAGGGGGGGTATGTCTCATGATAAACAGATCTTGGTGCAACCAAAGTCATGTACATCCCCTCAAGTCTTTCTGTTCCCCGGACCTGGAGTACCTGATGCTTATGTGCCGTCCATACTGGCTACCTCGGGAGTTTACAGCGGTAACCGTGACCGCTGTTTACATTCCCCCACAAGCCAACACGGACACAGCGCTGAAGGAACTGTACGGGGCTATCAGCGAACAGGAGTCGGCCCACCCCGAGGCTGCTCTCATCGTAGCGGGGGACTTCAACAAGGCGAACCTGAAGAAGGTTCTCCCGAAGTTCTACCAACACATAAAGAGCAACACACGGGGCGAGCGGATCCTCGACCACTGCTACACTCCCTTCCGTGATGGCTACAAGGCCCTCCTCCGCCCACCGTTCGGCAAATCAGATCACCGCTCTATCCAGCTACTCCCCGCCTATAGGCAGAGACTGAAGCAGCAACCGATCGCTGTGAGGGAGGTCCAATGCTGGTCGGACCAATCAGATTCTACGCTGCAGGATTGTTTTGATCACGCTGACTGGCACATGTTCCGCGTTGCCTCGGACAATAACATCAACGAGTACGCGTCGTCGGTCACCGGGTTCATCAAGAAGTGCATAGATGACGTTGTTCCGACCAAGTCGGTTCGGATATATCCCAACCAGAAACCGTGGATTAACGGCGATGTTCGCGCTGCCCTACATGCGCGTAACGCCGCCTTTGGTTCCGGGAATACGGAGGAATATACGAGAGCCCGTTACGACCTCCGTAAGACCATCGTCACTGCCAAGCGGGAGTATAAGGACAGAGTGGAAGATAAATTCAAGAAACACGATGCGAGGGGTATGTGGCAGGGGCTGCAGAATATAACGAACTTCAGAGGGAGAACCAGTTGTGTAGAGAACTCCTCTACCTCCCTCCCAGGAGAGCTAAATACATTTTTGCTCGGTTCGACGTAAACGGCAGCCCGCCGAAGCCAGCACCGACTGGGGAGACCAGCCAGCTGCGCATCTCGGAGGCGGATGTGCGCCGCACCTTTAAGCGGCTGAACATCCGTAAGGCGGCAGGCCCCGACGACATCCCGGGCCGCGTCCTCAGAGCATGCGCAGACCAGTTGGCAGGAGTCTTTGCAGACATCTTCAACCTCTCCCTGTCCCAGGCTGTTGTCCCCGCGGTCTTCAAGATATCCACCATCGTGCCTGTCCCTAAACAAACCAAGGTAACATGCCTGAATGACTACAGACCTGTGGCCCTCACCTCGATCGTTAGCAAATGCTTCGAGAGGTTGGTCAAGGACTTTATTTGCTCCGTGTTACCTACCACGCTGGACCCATGGCAATTTGCATATCGTCAAAATAGATCCACGGACGACGCAATTGCCATGGCCCTCCACACTGCCCTTTCCCACTTGGAGGGGAAGAACTGTTATGTGCGAATGCTGTTTGTGGACTACAGCTCAGCATTCAACACAATAGTTCCTGCCAAGCTCGACACCAAGCTGAGAGGTCTAGGCGTACCCCCATCCATGTGCAGCTGGATACTGAACCTCCTGTCGGACCGCCGCCAGGTGGTGAGGATGGGCAGCACCACATCAGAGCCACTGACCCTCAACACGGGAGCCCCCCAGGGATGCGTGCTGAGCCCTCTCCTCTACTCCCTCTACACCCACGACTGCATGGCTATGCACAGCTCCAACGTCATCGTCAAGTTTGCTGACGACACGACAGTGATGGGCCTGATCGCCGGCGACGACGAGACAGCCTACAGGGAGGAGGTCGGATCGCTGGAGCAGTGGTGCCAGGAGAACAGCCTCGCCCTCAACGTCAAGAAGACCAAGGAGCTGATCGTGGACTTCAGGAGGCAGAGGGGAGAGCACAGCCCTATCTCCATCGACGGCGTTGCAGTAGAGAGGGTCAGCAGCTTCAAGTTCCTCGGCGTGCACATCTCCGAGGACCTCACATGGTCCACGCACACCACACACGTGGTGAAAAAGGCCCAACAACGCCTGTATTTTCTCAGGCGTCTGAAGAAATTCAGCATGGGCCCCCGCATCCTGAGAACATTCTACAACGGCACCATCGAGAGTGTTCTGACAGGGTGTATCACCGCCTGGTACGGGAACTGCACGGCACTCGAGCGCAGAGCGCTTCAAAGGGTGGTGCGGACGGCCCAGTATATCGTTGGAGGTGAGCTCCCCTCCCTCCTGGACATTTACAACCAGCGGTGCGTGGCCAAGGCCAAAAGAATTATAAAAGACATTGCCCACCCCAGCCACGAACTTTACTCACTATTACCGTCAGGCAGGCGATACCGCAGTATCAAGTGTCGTACAAATAGGCTTAGAGATAGCTTCCACAGTCAGGCCATCAGGCTGCTGAACAAGGGCGTATAACATATAACAATGTATATTTTATTACATTGATTTATATATATATATTGCTCTTTTCTGTGCTGATTTTTGCATTTTATAAATTGCATTTTTTATTTTTATTTTATATTCCTTATTCTTTTTTTTTTATTCTATTTTTTATTCTATTTTTATCTATTTTTATTTTATCTTATTCTATAACTGCTGTCTGTCGTCGGGTATTGCACACAAGAATTTCACATCACTGCTTTATACTAAACTGTAAACTGTGAAGTGACAATAAACTTGACTTGACTTGACTTGACTTGAGTGGTATCAAGGAATTTCTCTATTGAAACTGAGATCCTTTTAAAACTCAAAGACCATAAAGAGATAGGTAAGTTAACATGTAAAGGTCAAGCCATGCAATATTTTCATTTGTGTTGAATGTATGAATAGTGGAACTGCATTCTCAAACAAAATGTGAATTGAATACGAATGCGTCTAAAGAAAGCTGAATATGCAATATTGAATTGCATGGTACGGTGGCCTAACCAATAGCCATTGTGCAACCTGCCCATTGAATGGTGAATTTAAGCGTCCTCTAGTGCAGTGGTTCCCAACCTGGGGGGCGCCAAAGATCGCAGGGGGGGCGCCAGGCCTCAGATGATTTGAGGCCTAATATCATATTTCGATATTTATTTTATTTTTTTTTTTTTTTTTACATATAATTGTAACGCAATACATGATTGTCGCTAAAAGCCTTGTCTCTACATTACAATAAAATATAGAAATTTATTGATTAATTAATTTTAATAAAAATTCTACAAATTAATCTGATACTCCTCCGATTCGCGCCAACATTGACGTTACTGTGTCAGCTTCCGTGGTAGTAACAGTTTGCTGTGCTTGCTAGCTAGCGACCAACTTCATAAGGTGAATATTTTGTCTAAAAATGTCTGAAAAACGTAAAGGAGATGACAGCTCATCTGCAATCAAAAAGAAAATGAGGACCTACCTAGAGAGCTATCTTAACTTAGGTTTCATGGAGGGAACGGACAAAACCCGCCCAGAGTGTGTGATATGCAGAGAGAAGCTAGCCAACGACAGCATGAAACCCTGCAAAATGAAGAGACACCAACAGACCATGCACCCAGAAACGGTCGGGCGTGATCGGGACTTTTTCATAAAGAAACAACAGTTTGTTAGGGCTGGCAGCGATGTACAGAAGGCCACCGAGGCCTCTTTTGAATGTGCACTTTTAAAAGCAAAGTCAAAGTCCGGGGGGGGGGGGGGGGGGCGCAAATTCCAACAGGAGTCATTTGGGGGGGCTCTGGGTGAAAAAGGTTGGGAACCCCTGCTCTAGTGGACTCATGTGTGGAGGCCAAATCAGGGCCATCAGGTTCTACACCACCACCCCCACCTCCAACCAACACCACCACCACCATCACCTCCAACCAACACCACCACCTCCACCATCCCCATCGCAACACCACCACCCCCACCTCCAACCAACACCTCCACCACCATCACCTCCAACCCAACACCACCTCCACCATCCCCATCGCAACACCACCACCCCCACCTCCAACCAACACCACCTCCACCATCCCCATCGCAACACCACCACCCCCACCTCCAACCCAACACCACCACCTCCACCATCCCCATCGCAACACCACCACCCCCACCTCCAACCAACACCACCACCACCATCACCTCCAACCAACACCACCACCTCCACCATCCCCATCGCAACACCACCACCCCCACCTCCAACCAACACCACCACCACCATCACCTCCAACCCAACACCACCTCCACCATCCCCATCGCAACACCACCACCCCCACCTCCAACCAACACCACCACCACCATCACCTCCAACCCAACACCACCTCCACCATCCCCATCGCAACACCACCACCCCCACCTCCAACCCAACACCACCACCTCCACCATCCCCATCGCAACACCACCACCCCCACCTCCAACCAACACCACCACCACCTCCAACCAACACCACCACCTCCACCATCCCCATCGCAACACCACCACCTCCACCATCCCCATCGCAACACCACCACCCCCACCTCCAACCCAACACCACCACCTCCACCATCCCCATCGCAACACCACCACCTCCACCATCCCCATCGCAACACCACCACCCCCACCTCCAACCAACACCACCTCCACCATCCCCATCGCAACACCACCACCCCCACCTCCAACCCAACACCACCACCTCCACCATCCCCATCGCAACACCACCACCCCCACCTCCAACCAACACCACCACCACCATCACCTCCAACCAACACCACCACCTCCACCATCCCCATCGCAACACCACCACCCCCACCTCCAACCAACACCACCACCACCATCACCTCCAACCCAACACCACCTCCACCATCCCCATCGCAACACCACCACCCCCACCTCCAACCAACACCACCACCACCATCACCTCCAACCCAACACCACCTCCACCATCCCCATCGCAACACCACCACCCCCACCTCCAACCCAACACCACCACCTCCACCATCCCCATCGCAACACCACCACCCCCACCTCCAACCAACACCACCACCACCTCCAACCAACACCACCACCCCCACCATCCCCATCGCAACACCACCACCTCCACCATCCCCATCGCAACACCACCACCTCCACCATCCCCATCGCAACACCACCACCCCCACCTCCAACCCAACACCACCACCTCCACCATCCCCATCGCAACACCACCACCTCCACCATCCCCATCGCAACACCACAACCCCCACCTCCAACCAACACCACCACCATCCCCATCGCAACACCACCACCCCCACCTCCAACCAACACCACCACCATCCCCATCGCAACACCACCACCATCACCTCCAACCCAACCCCTCAACATCACCATCACCTCCACCGCCTCCACCGCCTCCACCACCTCCACCACCTCCACCACCTCCACCACCTCCACCACCTCCACCACCACCATCACCTCCACCACCTCAACCGCCTCCACCGCCTCCACCGCCTCCACCGCCACCACCACCTCCACCACCTCCACCACCTCCACCACCTCCACCACCTCAACCACCTCCACCACCTCAACCACCTCCACCGCCTCCACCGCCTCCACCGCCTCCACCGCCACCACCACCTCCACCACCTCCACCACCTCCACCACCTCCACCACCTCAACCACCTCCACCACCTCAACCACCTCCACCGCCTCCACCGCCTCCACCACCACCACCACCTCAACCACCTCCACCGCCTCCACCGCCTCCACCACCTCCACCACCTCAACCACCTCCACCACCTCCACCACCTCCACCGC
>CM051017.1:25222373-25227373 GCA_027704905.1 Muraenolepis orangiensis
GTTCTGCTACGATGTGGAGCGGGTTCTGCTACGATGTGGAGCTGGTTCTGCTATGATGTGGCGCGGGTTCTGCTATGATTGTGAGCGGGTTCTGCTATGATTGTGAGCGGGTTCTGCTATGATTGTGAGCGGGTTCTGCTATGATTGTGAGCGGGTTCTGCTATGATGTGGCGCGGGTTCTGCTATGATTGTGAGCGGGTTCTGCTATGATTGTGAGCGGGTTCTGAGGTCTAGTCTCTCTCTGCACTCAGGTGCATGCATGCATGTGTAGGTGCAGTATCTATGTATGCATTAATATACACTAAAAATCTAACAGCCGGACACAAATGAATAGCTTGTTTGTTTTTCTGCACAACGGAGAAGTACGCTGACTTTTAAAAGCTGGGAAGTGCCCTTTTTCTTATCCTCTTTTTTCAAGTCTTTTTGTTCCATAAAAAGAGAGAAAGTGTGTGGGATTGGTGTTAGAGTCAGTGACCCCGACTGGTATTAAGAGGCTTTTATGTATTTATGAGCACCTGCTGTAAGGTTGTCCATTTGAGCTGCATAAATCAGGAGAGGACTGGAACCTCAGCACAGAGAGAGGGGGGTGGTGGTGGTGTGGGAGGGGAGGGGGGACGGGGTTTGGTGGTGGTGTGGGTGGTGGTGGTGTGGGTGGTGGTGGTGGTGGTGTGGGTGGGGCTGGTGGTGGTGATGTGGGAGGGGAGGGGGGAGGGGGTTTGGTGGTGGTGGGGGTGGGGGAGGGGAGGGGGGAGGGGGTTTGGTGGTGGTGGGGGTGGTGCTGGTGGGGGTGGGGGAGGGGAGGGGGGAGGGGGTTTGGTGGTGGTGGGGGTGGTGCTGGTGGTGCTGGTGGTGCTGGTGGTGGTGGTGGTGGTGGTGTTGGGGGTGGTGTGGGTGGTGTGGGTGGGGGTCCATTTTAAATGCCCTCTTCCCCATCACTCTTGTTCATTCCCTGTGCAGGCCAAGCTCTCCCCCCACACACACAGGGGGGGGGGGGTAACAGACAAGCAGGTAGGCAGATAGGGAGAGAGACAGACAGACTGAAAGACAGAAATGTATACTTAGAGAGAGAGACAGTAAGAGAGAGAGAGAGCGACAGACAGACAGACATGCAGTCAAACAGTCACCCCGGTAGACAGACAGGCAGGCTGGTTGGGAGGGACTCCAAAAGATTCTATAGGACACACACACACGCACACACACGCACTGTTAATGTGTCTTATCACTCATATACAACCCTATATGAGTGATAGAGTGTGTGTGTGTGTGTGCGTGTGCGTGTGCGTGTGCGTGCGTGTGTGTGTGTGTGTGTAAGTCAAATGGGATGCCAACAGCAATTGCCTACCATGCACTGTGGGACTGTGGGAACTATCTGGTGTCAATCCAGGGGTCCCCCTACTTCCTGCTCCAGTGTAGTCTTTCTGACAGACTCAGCACCAGTGGCGGTTCCTCCGCTGACCACTTGGTGGCGCAAGGGAGGGAATTTACACCAGCAGCCGGAGGTCAAGCTCTAAATATAGTCACTGCTAAAATATGAAGAAAATATTTTTGCCGGTCGCCAACAAGTTTGTCAAGTTGAGTTATTTTGGACACAAAGTGCTTTTACCTTCACCGCAATATGTACATATATGTACGGTATATATATATATATATACCGTACATATATGTACATATTGCGGTATATATACTGTATATATATTTATATACAATCCGCACTTCACCGCAATATGTACATATATGTACGGTATATATATATATATATACCGTACATATATGTACATATTGCGGTGAAGTGCGGATTGTATATAAATATATATACAGTCCAAATTTATTTTGGCAAACTTATAACCTGTTTATTGTTTAGTTTAGTTTAGTTTTCTTTCTAGAGAATTAATATTTAGTATTCTTTGTGAGAGTGTCTTGAGGATTGCTAAACATTTTGTTATACTTGTACGGAGACAATAAAGGCATTCTGATTCTGATTCTGATTCTGATTCTGATTCAATTCAATATTCAATAAGAGGAAACACCACCACTATATTTTTCTGCAGCCTATTCATATTTGTTAAATAAATGTTTTGCTATTTGAATAACGACTACTGGACAAAGTACGTTTTAAAAGTGAACGTTTTTTCCAGAAACCCCCACCCACAATAATGCACCCTGTTTTCTGGTTTCTCCTTACAGCTCATCTTTCCCTCTGTAATACACACACACACACACACACACACACACACACACACACACACACACACACACACACACACACACACCACACACACACACACACACACACACACACACACACACACACACACACACACACACACACACACACACACACACACACACACACATACACACACACACACACACGCATACATACACACACACACACACACACACACACACACACACACACACACACATACACACACACACACACACGCATACATACACACACACACACACACACACACACATACACACACACACACACGCATACACACACACACACACACACACACACACACACACACACACACACACACGCATACACACACACACACACACACGCATACACACACACACACACACACACACGCATACACACACACACACACACACACACACACACACACACACACACACACACACATACATACACACACACACACACACGCATACACACACACACACACACACACACACACGCATACACACACACACACACACACGCATACACACACACACACACACACACACACACACACACACACACGCATACACACACACACACACACACACACACACACACACACACACACACACACACACACACACATACATATAAACAGTATATATACTCTGTATATACATACAGAGTATATACAGCTCCATATAGCTGTTAGAGGCTGAGGCTGAGGCTGTGTGTTACGTGAGCTGCAGGACAAACGCTGCAGCTTCTAAATGAAGGGACCTGCAGCCGGTGTGTATTGGGCAGCTTCCTCGCGGGGACGCGGTGAGCGCCTGCTTAGCCACATGTGTAAACTATTTCAGGCTCTCTGGCTCATTAGAAACACCGTGAGTGAGTTTGAAAATAAAGGAATAAATAATGAAATAAAAGAATTCAAGAAATGAAACCACAGACTTTTAACAAAAGACATTTCATTAAGAGGCGATGAGAAGGGGAATAAAGAGGACATTCACCCTTCAGCGCCGGCCTGCTGCAGAACCTCACGCTCCGAGGCCGCACGCACGCACACACACACACACACACACGCACACACACACACGCACACACGCACACACGCTCGCACACGCACACGCACACACACACACACACACGCACACACACACACACACACACACACACACACACACACACACACACACACACACACACACACACACACACACACACACACGCACACACAGGCAAACACACACACGCACACACACACACACACACAGGCACAGTGAGCACACCCTGCACATTTCCTATATGGTTTCTGGGCGTGTTGGAGGGGGGGGGATCTGTGCCAGGCTCTCCCCAAGGAGGGGGGGGGGGGCATGCAGGGCCTCATTGACAAGGGCACAAAGCACACAGCCAAGATGACTGCAATTACCCCACATCACCCTGAGAAGAAGAGTGTGTTTGTTTATGAGTGTGTGTGGTGTGTGTGTGTGTGTGTGTGTGTGTGTGTGTGTGTGCGTATGTGTGTGTGTGAGAGTGTGTGCCAGTGTGTGTGTGTGTGTGTGTGTGTGTGTGTGTGTGTGTGTGTGTGTGTGTGTGTGTGTGTGTGCGTCTCTGAGGGCAGGTGTGTTTTTGTGTCAGTGTGTATGCACGCTTCTACATGCAGTGCAGAGCATGCAGTCTACTCATAATATTTTCGTGCATGTGTGTGCGCGCATGTGTGTGTGTGTGTGTGTGTGTGTGTGTGTGTGTGTGTGTGTGTGCGTGTACGTATACGTGCGCGTGTGTATGTGCGTGCAGGCGGTTCTGTGTCGGCGTGTCGATGGTGGCCCGAGCGTTGCAGCTGTGCTAATTTAGTTAGGGAATAGCGGGCCGTCCTGCAGGTGAGCGGACGGAGGTTGTCCTCAATATGAAGTGTAATAAAGCAGAGCTCACAGCACCTGGGGTCGTCCCGCTCTCAGCACAGGAACCTCTGCTCTGTCCCCCTCTCACCGGCGCTTAGAGAAGGGAGCTTGCACAAGCACTCTGCAACCCACTGTATAACAAGCAAGGGTGTGTGTTCGAGGGCAGCAAGGGGGGGGGGGTGTCTCCAGGAAGTTATAAAATGTGTTTTGTTCCTGCAAAGTGGCAGAACCCAACACACAACTCCAACCGTCCAGGTAACCGTGACAATACTTGCATAGTGCAACTGCTACCTGCTGCCGCTTTTGTTCCAATTTGGCCCTCCCATCGCTATGCCAGCCACACCCCCTCGACACGACCACCCCCCCCCCCCCCCCCCCCCCCCCTCGACACAACCACCCCCCCCCCCCCCCCCCCTCGGGCCTCCACTCTGAGCTGAGGCCCCCTGTCTTCCTGAGAGGAACTGAAAGTTACACCACTAATCCACCGAGACCCAATTACGTGGTAGTGCAGAGGACATCTTGGCAAGATGCAAAGTTGCCGCTTTAATTGAGTTTGTGTTCGGCGGCGCACTCGCTAGGGTGACCGCGACCATAACTGTAAAAGAAAATATATATATTTAGTATATCTCAGTATATATTTAACTTGTCTGATGAGGCAGTAGAATAGGGGGTGGCCACAGAAGAAGAAGAAGAAGAAGAAGAAGAAGAAGAAGAAGAAGAAGAAGAAGAAGAAGAAGAAGAAGAAGAAGAAGAAGAAGAAGAAGAGAAGAAGAAGAAGAAGAGAAGAAGAAGAAGAAGAAGAAGAAGAAGAAGAAGAAGAAGAAGAAGAAGAAGAAGAAGAAGTTAAAAAAATACCGTCTTGTTCCTGTTTCTGATTCTGAGCGTCGCAGAGTGTCAACGGA
>CM051017.1:25237373-25239873 GCA_027704905.1 Muraenolepis orangiensis
GGCTGGAGCAGAGACCCGGGAACGTATCAAATAACTTGTTCAATATGGCGACGTCAGATGAGGGGTGGAGGTGGGAGTGGGGGGGGGGTGGGGGTGGAGTTGGGGGTGGGGGGGGGGGCGGGGGTGCTCTCTGAATGCACCATCACAACAGGAAATGAGGGCTTGTCTCAGGGCCCGAGAAAATAGGAGAAGGCCGATATCTGATCATCTAATGGCAGATAGATGCTACTTCACTGTGACAGGAAAAGGCATCCGTCAATACGCGGCCAGATGAGGGCTAGCTATGCAAACGAGAAGACGAGGGGAGAGGAAGTGATGTTCAGACTCTGAACCAGATGTCGGACCCGGTTTACATATGCTCCCCGTTATCGATTGGTCTTTAACAACTACCCAGGCTTCTGTCCCATCTGTTGCCTTATTCATTTATTTATTTACTTATTCATTCATTCACAGGATGCATCGCAAATAAAATAACAAATAAAAATAAAGGTTGAAATTTAAATACAGTAGATCAGACGGGTGTGAGAGCAGCACTCACCTGAGCCTGGAAGCTCTTGAGGACAGGAGCCACCATCTCCCGGACCTCCTGCTCAGAGACACACACACACACACACACACACACACACACACACGCACACACACACACACACGCACCATCAGGCCTTTGCTTTGTGTAGCTATTATTCTTTCTTTCTTTCTTTCTTTCTTTCTTTCTTTCTTTCTTTCTTTCTTTCTTTCTTTCTTTCTTTCTTTCTGTCTGTCTGTCTGTCTGTCTGTCTGTCTCTTCACTTTACGGTCGTAGAAAAACAACAACCACACCACCAACCTGCTTCATATAGAAGATGAATGCTGAAGGTTATTGGTTTTTCACCCCAGAAACAATTCTCAGTGAGTGAGTGAGTGAGTGAGTGAGTGAGTGAGTGAGTGAGTGAGTGAGTGAGTGAGTGAGTGAGTGAGTGAGTGAGTGAGTGGTGAGCTGGCGATAGACAGACCCAGACAAGCCAGAGCAACTCAGTGACTGACTGACTGACTGACTGACTGGCTGGCTGGCTGGCTGGCTGGCTGGCTGGCTGGCTGGCTGGCTGGCTGACTGACTGACTGACTGACTGACTGGCTGGCTGGTGGGGGTGGGTGGGGGTAGGTGGGGGTGGGTGGGGGTGGGTGGGGGTAGGTGGGGGTGGGTGGGGGTGGGTGCTGGTGACAGCCTGATCCCCTCTGGTGTGGCGGTGTTATACAGGCCAGATTACAGCCTGGCTCAGCGGATGGAGGGACCGACCGCCACCGCTGCTCCGTGGTCCCACGGTGTGTGTAGTTCGCAGGTGTTTATATACAAGACTATAAAAATGATCAATAACATGTGTGTGTGTGTGGCAGTGTGTGCGCGCCTCATCAAGTGTGTTATATTGTTATATATATATATATATAAAGCACTGTGGCATCCGTGTGTTGGAGAGGGTGCTGACATCACTAGTACTACTGTGTGGGTTTGGGTGTTTCTCTTTAGAATGTGCTAGGGAGGTCTTCACCCATGTGACATGAGCTACTGTTATGGCACACTAACAGAGAGAGAGAGAGAGAGAGAGAGAGAGGAGAGAGAGAGAGAGAGAGAGAGAGAGAGAGAGAGAGAGAGAGAGAGAGAGAGAGAGAGAGAGAGAGAGAGAGAGAGAGAGGAGGGAGAGAGAGAGAGAGGAGAGAGGGAGAGAGAGTGTGTGTGTGAGTGTGTGTGGGTGTGTGTGTGTGGTGTGTGTGTGTGTGTGTGTGTGTGTGTGTGTGTGTGTGTGTGTGTGTGTGTGTGTGTGTGTGTGTGTGTGTGTGTGTGTGTGTGTGTGTGTGTGTGTGTGTGTGTGTGTGTGTGTGTGTGTGTGTGTGTGTGTGTGTGCATGGCTCACCTCAGGGACATTTCTCTTGAACTCCCTGCTGAGCTCCACCAGGTGCTTGTGGGAATGCTCGCTCTCTTCCTGTCGCCCTGCCAGCTCCGACGCCACGGAGTTCAGCTCCCTCTACAGAGAGAGAGAGAGAGACCCGGTGAGAGAGAGACAGAGACAGGCAGAGAGAGAGACCCGGTGAGAGAGAGACAGAGACAGGCAGAGAGAGAGAGACACAAGGAGACCCGGAAAGAGATAGAGATAGAGACAAGACAGGGAGAGAGATAAAGAAAGACAAAGAGACCCAGCGAGAGATAAAGGGAGAGAGAGAGAGAGAGAGAGAGAGAGAGAGAGAGAGAGAGAGAGAGAGAGAGAGAGAGAGAGAGAGAGAGAGAGAGAGAGAGAGAGAGAGAGAGAGAGAGAGAGAGAGAGAGAGAGACATCCCATTTAGAAAGCCTGCCAATGGCTGTGCAGCAAAGTGTATGAGAGTGAACATAAATAAGAATACAGTGTTGAATATTAACAATGCGATCTTACATGATATCACAGCAGTAATACTTACAGCTAGCCGGCATCCATAAATAATTAAGCCAAAATAAATCTGATGCATACAGTAGCAGAAGGCCTTTTAGATA
>CM051017.1:25242373-25254873 GCA_027704905.1 Muraenolepis orangiensis
TGTCCTCTCCCTGGTCTCTCCCTGGTCTCAGTGTCCTCTCCCTGGTCTCAGTGTCCTCTCCCTGGTCTCAGTGTCCTCTCCCTGGTCTCAGTGTCCTCTCCTTCCTCTCTCTGGGACACAATATGAAAGTCAACCGGGGGGGGATTCAATTACCACTGCACATTTATTTATGATGCCTGGAAATTAAATTGACTGTGTTTTAATTAATCTCCAGTCTTACTTAAAGGCAATTTAATAAATTATCACACGCGGGTAAAATAATAAATAAATCAAGTTTCAACAACGGCTAAGACAGTAAAAATGAGAGCGAGAGAGAGAGAGAGAGAGAGAGAGAGAGAGAGAGAGAGAGAGAGAGAGAGAGAGAGAGAGAGAGAGAGAGAGAGAGAGGGGAATATAAGTTCAACAGTGCCTTCTTCTCCTTTGAGTTTGGCAGGTAATTGAGGGGCTGCTAGTTCAAATCCCTTGGGGGAAGTGGTCTGATTTGGGGCTGTAGCTTGGGTTTCCACAATCCTATCACGGTGGCAGAATCGGGGCGTTGCTTCACTTGCTTCACTTCACTCCTCACTGCTCTGCAACTTCAAGCTAATCGCCAGTAGGTCAGGAGGAGGCTGCTTAGTTGTCACCAGGTTTACTCTGTTGCTCGGGCGACTGCATCTTAAAGATCCTTCGTAGCGGCTAACATAATGATATAACTGACATGTAAGACATGCGGTGCCTTTGAAAGACAGTGGTCTAAAACATTATAAATGGGAGTGGGACCTCTCTAAATTCCACTTAGTCATCACAGAACCTCTGAGCCTTCCAGCGGATTAGAGGACGGGCTTTAAGGAGGAGGAGGCCGACTCTTCCCTGGATTCAAATGGCCCCCGGATAAGCTAATCGAGGCCAGGAGCCATTCTTTTGCAAATGACTTTGAGTGGATCTTAAAAGTACTTAAGATAACAAGGAAACAGCGCTGGTGTTTCCGAGGCCTGACTACACTCCGAGGGCTGTCCCCCCCTTCTGTTTTTGGTTTGTTATGCAGTCCGAGCCAACGTCAGAAACTACTGTAGCAGTACGTAAGCCAAACAGCACTATTATGAATGACTGTTTCATACCCTCACCCTTATGGTTCTCTCCTCTATTATGAGTGTGAAACGGTCCGTCTGTCTGTTGGGGCTGGCAGCCTGGTGCCTGTCAGCCTGGTGGTGAAAGACCACGATGTGTAACTCAGTGTGCCATCTGCATGAACAGAAAAATATATTTATATATTTTAAAAGGCATCCGACTTCCACCACCCACCACCCTTTGTCCTCTGATGAGGTGTGGGCCAAGCCAACCTCGGGGCCAGAAAGCTTCCATCCACTGGCCTCCGCCTCCCGTGATGGAGGAGTTTTCACATGACTGTCAACACGTATCCATCACCGGCCTCTCCGGAAGCATTTCAATGCTTTCAAACAAACAAAGGATCAAAATCCAAAACACAAATCCAAAATACTTAATGTACCACACACATAATGTTGTGTAAAGCAGTTCTGTTAGTATGGAGCTGCTGTCATCAGGCCTCTGCCAGGCCAACATGAGATACTGGTAGACTGTTGTTATACCTAGTAGACCGTTGTACATTGTACACAACCACCATGCACTTTACTGTAACATGTGCACTCTGGTTAGATGACAACTTATTTTCACTGTACTGTACTTTTGCTGTGCAATGACAATAAATTGGAATCGAATCTAATCTAATCTAATCTAATCTAATCTAATCTAATCTAATGAGAGTGAGGGTGTGGGCTAACCAGGCTAGGGAAAGGCCAACCCAGGAGAACTCCAGGGCACTGGAGAAGGAAAAGGTCAATTCATAGCACCTTGTCACTTAACCTGACCGAGACAGGAGTCAAATCAGGAGTCAAATCAGGAGTCAATTCAGGAGTCAAACCAGGTAATGTCCCTGGAGTCAGTGCTATAGCCCCATTAAGCAGAACCATCAGAACACATTGGCTGCAGCAACAGTGGGCAACACAGCACTGGCTGCATTGTCCATCCATCGAACCAAGGTGTGTGTGTGTGTGTGTGTGTAAGTGTGTGTGTGTGTATGTGTGTATGTGTGTAAGTGTGTGTGTGTGTGTGTGTGTGTGTGTGTGTGTGTGTGAGCTGTCACATGACCTGACATGGCATTGAGCATGTCAGGTATGTATGTGTGTGTGAGTGGTGGCCATGGATTCTACTGATAAATGGATCAACTAGGAGGCAAGACTACAGCATTCCATTAAATACAATTTTTACAATTACTATTTTGTAAAGTGAGTGCTGAATATGTGTTTTAATTAACGTATTATTCCCACCACCTCTGGTCAACAGGCAAAATTAAACTAGCGTGTGAACAGCCTAATTACCTAATTCAGATAAAACAGCTCTGCTCAACAAAAACAAAAGAATTGTGAAACAAACAGGTGTGTCGTAACAATGCACTTTGCGCTTGTAAGCACATTATTCCGCGTGGAACTGTGAAATGCACTGAAACGTATTGTGTGTCGGGGAACATTCTGACAGTGATTCATTTAACCAGCGCCTCCTGATTGGAGCGGGAGGGGGAAGCTCTCTCTGGCTCCACAAGGACATGGTGACAACCGGCGGAACCAAAAAACAATGGATAAGAAAAAACAAGACACTGCAAGGGAGAAGGGACTAGGACATACATGTGTACAGGGACTAGGACATACATGTGTGTACAGGGACTAGGACATACGTGTGTGTACAGGGACTAGGACATACATGTGTACAGGGACTAGGACATACATGTGTGTACAGGGACTAGGACATACGTGTGTACAGGGACTAGGACATACATGTGTGTACAGGGACTAGGACATACGTGTGTGTACAGGGACTAGGACATACGTGTGTGTACAGGGACTAGGACATACGTGTGTGTACAGGGACTAGGACATACGTGTGTGTACAGGGACTAGGACATACGTGTGTGTACAGGGACTAGGACATACGTGTGTGTACAGGGACTAGGACATACGTGTGTGTACAGGGACTAGGACATACATGTGTGGACAGGGACTAGGACATACGTGTGTGTACAGGGACTAGGACATACGTGTGTGTACAGGGACTAGGACATACGTGTGTGTACAGGGACTAGGACATACGTGTGTACAGGGACTAGGACATACGTGTGTGTACAGGGACTAGGACATACGTGTGTACAGGGACTATAGGACATACGTGTGTGTACAGGGACTAGGACATACGTGTGTGTACAGGGACTAGGACATACGTGTGTGTACAGGGACTAGGACATACGTGTGTGTACAGGGACTAGGACATACGTGTGTGTACAGGGACTAGGACATACGTGTGTACAGGGACTATAGGACATACGTGTGTGTACAGGGACTAGGACATACGTGTGTGTACAGGGACTAGGACATACGTGTGTGTACAGGGACTAGGACATACGTGTGTGTACAGGGACTAGGACATACGTTTGTGTAAAGGGACTATACGACATACATGTGTACAGGGACTATAGGACGTGTGTACAGTGGCTAGGACATACCGTGTTGACAGGAAAAGAGAGAAAATAGGGTTGGGAGGAGAGAGAGAGAGGGGGGAAAAAATGCAGATGGAGTATTATTTTTCTTCTTTTTGTATCCCGTCTAATTGCAATCACAGGCAGATGTCTGAGCGGGTGACAGCATCAGCAGAATTGCTGCTGAGAGCACAGAATCTTTGTCTAAAAATAATCAGACGTTCGCCGTGCTGCTGTTTGTTATAACGGTAATCGATGCTGGAGGCTTTGAATTCCATCAATGTATTGATCCACTCTGTTCTGCTGGGCGACTGTGGAGCCTCGCATCCCCCCTCACTGCACGCACACACACACCGACACGCGTGTGTCTGTGTGTGCAAGCGCACACACACACATATATATATATATATATACATATATACACCAACACACGCAGTAGGGGGGGGCGGGTCTCAGCAAGACACAACATGGGCCTTGTGTGATTAAGATAAGTGAGCTTTCCTTTTCATCATCCCTTATCTGCCTCGTTCACTCGGTGCACCACCACATTGTTCCAAGCAGCCGCAGATTACCCCACCCACCCCGCCCCCACCCCCACCCCCCTCCTCACCCCCACCACCACCACCACACCACCACGCCCCCCCCTCCCCACCACGCCCCCCCCCCCCCCCTCCTCCTCCTCCAAATGTGGCGTCTCGGGAGGAGAAGGAGGGGGAGGATGATCAATAAATCAAACGGCCACAATCGATGCAGCGATGCCGATCGCTGCAGTCTAGTCTGGCCTCTGCATTATTACTGGCATTCACCCATCCCCCCCCCTCCTCCACCCCACCACCACCACCACCACCACCACGCCCCCCCCCCTCCTCCACCCCCACCACACCCCCCCCCCTCCTCCACCCCCCCACCACCACCACCACCCCACCACGCCCCCCCCCCTCCTCCACCCCCACCACACCCCCACCCCTCCTCCACCCCCACCACCACCACCACCACCACGCCCCCCCCCTCCTCCACCCCCACCACACCCCCCCCCCCTCCACCCCACCCCCACCACCACCACCCCCCCCCCTCCTCCACCCCCACCACACCCCCACCCCTCCTCCACCCCCACCACCACCACCACGCCCCCCCCCCCCCCCCCTCCTCCACCCCCACCACACCACCACGCCCACCCTCCTCCATCCCCCCCCCCCCCCCTCCTCCACCCCCCCCCACCACCACCACCACCAGCCCCCACTGCAGTCTCTGAAAGGGAGAGAGGAGAGGGGGGGGGGGATGGGTGGGGGCCATGTCCATAACAATGATCAGAAACGATCTGTTATCGGCCTCCCTCTGCATAAGTAAAAGGACACGACAAGGACAGAGGAGCGGTGAGCGCTGAGCGCTGATTGGCCCAGACAGGATGGGGCGGGGCAGGGGGTGGGGCGGGGCGGGGTGGGGGGGGGGGGTGATCAGTTGGGCAGGGGGAGGAGTCCCTGACCTTTCCGACCCTGTGACTGGGGGCCTCAGAGCCTGGTCCTCTGACAGGGATGGGTGGGGGTGGGGGGGGGGTATCCATCTGTTTACCCACAGCTCTGCTTGGCTTTGTTTTGTTTCACAGCTCAGTGGGAGCTCATACTCCAAACCATTGTGTGGTTTTTATTCCCCCCCCACCACCAAATCGGTGGATCTGTGGTATAGTATTCTAATTAGCGTTAGCGGATGTATCTGTGTTTCAGTATTGCGACCTGTGCTAGTGCTTTAGCATTGTGGGCCGCCTGCTAGCATATGTGCTATAACATTTAGATATGTGCTATAACACTCAGATATGTGCTATAACACTCAGATATGTGCTATAACACTCAGATATGTGCTATAACATTCAGATATGTGCTATAACACTCAGATATGTGCTATAAGGCTCAGATATGTGCTATAACACTCAGATATGTGCTATAAGGCTCAGATATGTGCTATAACATTCAAATATGTGCTATAACACTCAGATATGTGCTATAACACTCAAATATGTGCTATAACACTCAGATATGTGCTATAACACTCAGATATGTGCTATAACACTCAGATATGTGCTATAAGGCTCTAGCGTATATTTGGGCAGCAGGATAGCTCAGTCTGTTGGGACTTTGCTTGGGAACCTGAAGGTCACCGGTTCAATTCCTTGAAACACCTGGGCACTGCCGAGGTGCCCTTGAGCAAGGCACCAGACCCCTACACTGCTCCCTGGCAGCTGTATATACAACAACTACCCACTGCTCCTAATACTAGGATGGGTTAAATGCAGAGAAACTAATTTCACTGTGTGTGTGCATGTATGTGACCAATTAAGAGGATTCAATCCTCTGATTTATATTTTAATAACATTCAGATATGTGGTATAACATTCAGATATGTGGTATAACATTCAGATATGTGGTATATATGTGCTTCTTCTTGACTTCCTGTCAGATCTAATGAATGAAAGCCAGTGGCCGACGGTTGACCTGAATGTGTAAAGCATTCAGGTGAATTGGTACATTGCTATTAAGTGTGAGAAAGGGCATGTCGTTCTGCACTTATTTCACACCTTTTTGAAGTGTACTCCCACCTTATAAGAACATCTGCGTGTCACTTTAATGTTTTGCATGAGTTCATAACATTTGAGTATTGGTATTGTTTAGAGTAGACTCTCACAGGTTGTATGCTAAATAACAAGCCTAATTATTATGAGAAAAAACCTGTTAAGAGATCATTCCAATTAGCAGAAAGAATCACAGAAGACAAAATTATTTTTGGCTTTGGCTACAGTAATATATTCAGAATATAATATGAAACATTAATATAGGCAATATAGTGCTTCACAGTTAGTACTATAGGTTCCTGTTTGTGGATAACTAGCCTATATTCTAACCGGCCATATAACCTACAACTTCATTCTGTTCAGACTTGTTTCTTGTGTCTAAGATTAAATAAGAAAAAAGATGATATTTTCCCAGGGTGTGTGTGTGTGTGTGTGTGTGTGTGGTGTGTGTGGTGTGTGTGTGTGTGTGTGTGTGTGTTGTGTGTGTTGCATCTCCACCAGCAGCACAACTAAATTTGCTCCGTAAATAAAAGTTTTAAAAGACATAGGCAATGTGTAGATCTGTGAACGAGTAAACTCGCATTTAATTTTCACACTTGTCTAAACTCTGGACTGGTTAGTCTGATAAATCATCCGGAAATAATTAATCCCCAGTCAGTCGGGCTGTCTTGAAGTGGCATGCTAAATCTCACCAACGCAGGGAGACGCATGTGAGCGTTACAAACATCAGCAAAAGGTGTGACTGGCGTTGTCACCCGTTATTCGTCATAGGGCTTCATCTAGAGAGAGCCTGATGCACCCGAGCACAGCCTCCTGTCAACACGTCACTGTTTAACACACACACACACACACGCGGATGAACACTTACCCAGATTAACACGCATGCACACACACACACACACACACACACACACACACACACACACACACACACACACACACACACACACACACACACACACACACACACACACACACACACCACACACACACACACACACACACACACACACACACACACACACACACACACACACACACACACACACATACACATACATACACATACATACATGAACACACACACAGGGGTGAACACACGCACACAACGCACATACACAACACACACCCACAAATATATCCACGCACCCACACACAAACGTGAACCCATCCAGACTTGAGCCAGAATGGCGCCCTTAAAGCGTTACTCATAACCCGGTGAGGTAGAGTGACATCTCCAACACCTTCCACCTCCTCCGTCTTCTGCCCTGCCAACCATCATCACACATCCCCAGTTACAAACCTATGAGCGAGCACTGGGCTGCGAAGGCCAATTAGAACACATATTTATCATCATTAGGGCTGACCATTGTTCCACACATCCCCCCCACCGTCCGTGGCTACAATCAGGCTGTCTATTGTCGTTGTGCGCTACACGCTGACTGATTACACGCCTAGGAGTCACCAAGCATGCTAACGGGTTACAAGAGGAGACACCACAACCTCAACGGGCGACGCACACAAACAGCAAGTTGAAGTCAGAAGGAGAGTGACAGCGTGCCTAACGATAAAACTGGGGAACTGTTTTTAGGACATGGGACATGAACGACGAACAAAGAAAACAACCCAAAACAACAACACCATATTTCACAAAGTGGCATCGTGGCTGGCACCACAATATTGGGGACAGCGGGTGAGCGTTGTTTATCTCTACGTTGTGGAGGTGTGTGGAGGTGGTGTCCCGGTGACGCTCGACCATCCAGGTCACCAGACAGGGGGAGGGACAGGAGAGAGAGAGGGAGGCTCCCCGGATCCAACCTCCCGTGGCCCACTTTCACCTCAGTGACAGCGCTGGCGGTGACAACAGACGTCGCAATTGTTTATTCTCTCTTAAGAAATGTCAATCTGTTCCATCTCAGGTGCCTCCTTCTTCTTCTTCTGCTTCTTCTGCTTCTTCTTCTTTCTGTAGTTCCCTCCTCTCTCTCTCCCTCTCTCTCTCTCTCTCTCTCTCTCTCTCTCTCTCTCTCCTCTCTCTCTCTCTCTCTCTCTCTCTCGCTCTCTCTCTCTCTCTCTCTCTCTCTCTCTCTCTCTCTCCTCTCTCTCTCTCTCTCTCTCTCTCTCTCTCTCTCTCTCTCTCTCTCTCTCTCCCTTGTCGATTGTGGTGAAGATCAAAGCGACACAGTTGGAAGACTCTGAATATTTCAGGTGTGAAGAGAGAAGAGAGACAGATAGGAAGGGGGGGGGGTCTCTTTTCACACCATGTATGTGGTGCAGAGAGGTGGGTCCCTAAATCTCTATACTCTGACTCAGATTTGAGGGCCCACCCCCTGGAGGGCCCCAGCCACATAAACCAGGGCCACCTGCCCCCTCCTCTCCCCTGTCTCTCCATCACCGCGTTCCCTCGCTGTTATCCAGAGTTTGAACCAAAAATAAACAAATCTAAATGGAGCAGCAAGACTGGGAATACAAGCTGCAGCGGAGTGTCATCACAGAGGCTGGCAGTGTGCTGTACATGGCCACCAACACAGCAACTTTTAAAAAGGCCACTTTAAACACAAATAATTGTCCTCGTTTTTAAAATTTGTTATCTTTATAACCGTTCCGATTTTCTGCAACAAAAAAGGGTATTTTTTCAGCAGAAACTAAAGCATTTATACAGAGGGTGGGGGGGTCACTCTGAGTTGTCCTTTCTAAGGGGGACAGTGTTTGTCCCGGTCAACGGGAGGAGGAGGAGGAGGAGGAGGAGGAGTGCTTTCTGCCAAATTGCATCTCTAGGTCAGCGAGGTCCGGTGCGGAGCGGAGCCAAGCGAGGGGGGCTTTTGTACGAGACACTTCTCATCACATCTTTGGGGCAGAGCAATTCATGACCCAAAGCAAATAAAAAGCCTCCCTGATGTCAGTAACAGTCTTAACAGTTTGATGTAGCTGCCCTCCTCGGGAGGGCTGTGAGCCCTGACATGTGTGCATATGTAAGCACTTGTGCAAGCCTCCTGTGTGTGTGTGTGTGTGTGAGTGCGTGTGCTTGTGCGTGTGTGTGTGTGTGAGTGTGTGTGCTTGTGCGTGTGTGTGTGTGTGTGTGTGTGTGTGTGTGTGTGTGTGAGTGCGTGTGCTTGTGTGTGTGTGTGTGTGTGTGTGTGTGTGTGTGTGTGTGTGTGTGTGTGTGTGTGTGTGTGTGTGTGGGTGTGTGTGTGTGTGTGTGGGTGTAGGTTGCCGTGAGTCTGGGAGGGGGAGTGTTGCGGGGGACAGGGAGGAAAGCAGGTTACACGCTACTGGGTCGCAGCCCTGTCTCTCAGAAGGATCGTAAAAGTCTTTACAGCAAATTCCCTCCATTCATCTGAGTCAGGGCACGCGGCCGCGTTAGGCGTTTACACGGGAGGAAACACAATCTATTTGATGCTACACTGCCCACACTAGAGAATCAGTGTTTAACTTCCATCTCATATTCTGAGATGTGGGCAAGGGGACACACAGACACACAGACAGACCGACACACAGACAGACAGACAGACAGACAGACAGACAGACCGACACACAGACAGACAGACAGACAGACAGACACACAGACACACAGACAGACACACAGACACACAGACTGACACACAGACCGACAGACAGACAGACCGAAAGGCGGGCAAAGAGAGAGCTACACTGACTGACTGACTGACAGGCAAGTAAGAAGTTAGTTGTGTAGGTCGGTAGGCAGGCAGGCAGACAGTCAGATAAGCAGGCAGTCAGACAAGGCAGTCAGACGAGTGAGTGGGCTCCATCATGCTGTAAACACGAGGCCCGCTCTGGAGAGTCAAACAAGAGGACCGCTCTGGAGAGTCAAACAAGAGGCCCGCTCTGGAGAGTCAAACAAGAGGCCCGCTCTGGAGAGTCAAACAAGAGGCCCGCTCTGGAGAGTCAAACAAGAGGCCAGCTCTGGAGAGTCAAACAAGAGGCCAGCTCTGGAGAGTCAAACAAGAGGCCAGCTCTGGAGAGTCAAACAAGAGGCCAGCTCTGGAGAGTCAAACAAGAGGCCAGCTCTGGAGAGTCAAACAAGAGGCCAGCTCTGGAGAGTCAAACAAGAGGCCCTATGCATTCAGTTGCATGCAGTTTATGTTTGCTCTGGAATGTACAATTGATTTTCCTCGTTCCCTTAACGATGTATGCAAACGCTGAAATAAATAAATAAATGCTTCTACCGTTGTTGTTTTTTTGGTTAATCTTTGTGATGCATTATGGGTAAGTGGAGGTTAATCCGGGGAGCGGTGGGTGAGAGACAAGCCCATCAACCTGGAGACTCCAGTGCTCCCCTTTGAACCCTTCCCTCCTCCCTTCCTTGTCATCCATAGCTTGTCACCTTCCTTAATGGCAAAGCTCATTTGTCAATCAATCAATCAATCCATCAAGCAAGCAAGCAGTCAATCAATCACTGCACATAAGGGCCTCACTTTGATTATATCAGCAAGTCATGTGATCAATCAACCTAGCAGCCTGAGGAACGATGGAGGGATCTACATTATCTGTTATTAAAGTAGTGTCCAAAGACGCCAAATAACTAATTAGAACCAAAATCAACCAGGTTCAAGGAGGTTGAAATTTGCTTGAAAAGTTAACATCGATACATTTATTATTAGGTTTATTATGGAGAGAACGAGGCAAGAGAGGGAACCGCAAGTGGAGCAGTGTAACGTTGAGAGAGAGAGAGGGAGGGAAGAAGAAGAAGAAGAAGAAGAAGAAGAAGAAGAAGAAGAAGAAGAAGAAGAAGAAGAAGAAGAAGAAGAAGAAGAAGAAGAAGAAGAAGAAGAAGAAAATAGAGAGAAAAACATATTTTTTTCCCGTTTCTTTCCAACTGTGAATTCAAATCCTCGGTGGTGACACGGTAGCGCCCCGGTCCACCGCCCCGGTCCACCGCCCCCCATCTGCAGATCTCGGTGGCGGGAAAGTCTCCCAGGAAAAACCACCGAGGAAGCGACTGTGGAGGAATCGGCGGCACACCGACAGGAACAAGTAGAGCACGACAGAGTGGGCTGCTGCTGCTGGAGCAGACCCTCCCCTCCCTCACTCCCCCTCCCTCCCCTTCCCTCCCCCACCCTCCCCTCCCTCCCTCCCCCAACCTCCCCTCCCTCCCCTCCCTCCCCTCCCTCCCTCCCCCTCCCCCTCCGCCGAAAGCCCCCCCAGCTCCGGGCCCACCTGGAAGCTGAGGGGAGGGGGAGTTAACTACCCCTCCAGGCCCCTAGGGGGGTCTGTGTAGATGGGTTATTAGACGCTCAAAAACATTCTTTTTTCTTCTGGGTGTACATTTGAGTTGGTGCTTTGGGAGAGAGGATCCCTGTGATCAACTCATCTACATCTCATCTATACATTAAGCAAAATCTGGCGAAATAATCGGTCAATAATGACAGTAAAAAGCACACATGTAATATTGTAATTATACCAGAGTTACCAACAACACAAAACGTAGACCTGTAATCAAGATATCCTCATATTGTGGGCCAATTCACTCTCAAAATAACTCACTTTTAATGAAATCTAAATTTCCATAGAAATGCAGTACATAGGGTTTGACTAATAGAAAACAATCCCACTGACTAATGCTCAGGGAACATCTTGAGCGAGCAACACAGTTCATATGTGTGGTGTTAATTCAATTTAGGAAATCCCACAACTGTAGGAAAATAACCAGCCCGGGGGGGCCGGCAGGTGAGATACACTCATTATCGGAGAAGAATTTCGGGCTTTTTATTGGTTTTGTCATATTTGAAATAAATTTGTCCTGGATGCCGAGTTCAATATAAAAAAAAAATGCTAATTGTAAGATATAATAATTGCTAATTGTGAGATAATTAGAGGACATTTTCATGCAATGGGTGTGTTTATCCTTTTCAACTTTAAGTCAATGGCAACATATAGCAGGTAGGATTGGAGCTTTTCCCGTAGGACCACATCTGTCAACCTCGTTCCTGGCTAAAAAAATAACCCAAATTAGTTTGGCCTCAAGTCTGGCAGAAATTCTCCACTACAGGCAAAGGTTTACACACGTGTTGGCCAACGCCGAAAGGGTTTTGGGCGCTCTAACAAGCCTAATTTATGTGAAGTTGTAGATCGGAGACAATGCCAGTTTCCCTTCAGCCAACAGGGTTGAGAAGCTTCTCCGCTGCTCGCTGGTCACTATGGTCTGTCCTACTGTCCTACAGCCGGTCTGTCTTACTGTCCTACAGCCGGTCTGTCCTACTGTCCTACAGCCGGTCTGTCCTACTGTCCTACAGCCGGTCTGTCCTACTGTCCTACAGCCGGTCTGTCCTACTGTCCTACAGCCGGTCTGTCTGACAAACTAAACTCTATAAAGGACGGGCTGAAGAGCACCACGATGTCCTGGTTCACACACACATCATATGTGTGTGTGTGTGTGTGTGTGTGTGTGTGTCAAAC
>CM051017.1:25259873-25274873 GCA_027704905.1 Muraenolepis orangiensis
CTACCAAACATAATAATGTGATTTATTTTTTTACAACCTTTGGCACTCTTGCCATGGGAAGAGATCCCAGAGAGAGAGAGAGAGAGAGAGAGAGAGAGAGAGAGAGAGAGAGAGAGAGAGAGAGAGGAGAGAGAGAGAGAGAGAGAGAGAGAGAGAGAGAGAGAGAGAGAGAGAGAGAGAGAGAGGGTGTTAAGTGAGTCCCAGTGCCATAGTGCCATTTCAGATCTTCAGGGCAAGTTGAAATTAAGTGCCTATTGGAGTGTGGAGGAACCTGTGAAAACGAGCAGAGAATATCCGTCTCCATATGCTTCAAGTAATTACAACATTAGAAAGAAGAAAGAATATCGCCTTCAACTTTAACTTCCGCTCCCGAAAAACGACAATGGAAAAAGAAAAAATGGTTCAAGTCTGGTACCAGAATGAGAACGCGAACAGAACTGCGTCGTAGTCCTCGCTAAACACAGAACAGCGATGGGACAATATAAATGATTTAGAAACTAAACTAAAGAAAATAAACAGATTAAAATAGCGAAATAAGGGGTAAAAATACTGTATATATGGACATATTGCAGTGGCCCCTATGTACAAGTAGGTGGGACTGAGAGAAGAAGAAGAAGAAGAAGAAGAAGAAGAAGAAGAAGAAGAAGAAGAAGAAGAAGAAGAAGAAGAAGAAGAAGAAGAAGAAGAAGAAGAAGAAGAAGAAGAAGAAGAAGAAGAAGAAGAAGAAGAAGAAACAGTAGAAGAAGAAGAAAGAGAGAGAGAGAGGGCGAGCGAGAGAGCGAGAGGTGATTTATCCCTTCACGGCCTTTTGACACTAAATTAAACCGTTGAGTCCATTCCCCTGTGCCAGCTAGTTATCTTTCCGGGCTAATTTAACACCGTAATTTACATTCCGTATAAAACACCATCCATGATGCCTGGTGCCGTGGACGCTGTACATCATCCAGCAGCGAGACGCTCCGGTTCTCGCTCCCATGAAAAAATGGGACGGAATTAGATCATATTCATGATGCAATTAAACACTTCAGTGGGAATCGATGTAAAACCGATGAGCCCTGCAAACAATGCATATGGCAGAGAGCATTAGAACACATTACCTTCTCCCTCTTCCCCGGATCCTCCGCTCAGTGGACGCAATCTACCCCCCACCCCACCCCACCCCACCCACCACGGTCCACGTCTGCCTCAGATTCATAATGCACGCTGCTAATAAAATGAATTTTTCACAAAATTATTCAACTACTAAATTGCCCACGGTAACCGAGTATCAGATGCTGAAGTGATGTGAATTATTAAGCAGGGAGAAAACTGGCTCGCACCCTGGGTGAGGATTGTGGAAGGTGGTGGTGAGGGTGGTGGTGGTGAGGGTGGTGGTGGTGAGGGTGGTGGTGAGGGTGGTGGTGGTGAGGGTGGTGGTGGTTGTGGAGGGTGGTGGTGAGGGTGATGGTGGTGGTGAGGGTGGTGGTGGTGGAGGGTGGTGGTGAGGGTTGTGGTGGTGAGGGTGGTGGTGGTGGTGGTGAGGGTGGTGGTGGTGAGGGTGGTGGTGGTGTTGAGGGTGGTGGTGGTGGAAGGTGGTGGTGAGGGTGGTGGTGGTGGTGAGGGTGGTGGTGGTGGAAGGTGGTGGTGGTGGTGAGGGTGGTGGTGGTGAGGGTGGTGGTGGTGGTGGTGAGGGTGGTGGTGAGGGTGGTGGTGGTGGTGAGGGTGGTGTTGAGGGTGGTGGTGGTGAGGGTGGTGAGGGTGGTGGTGGTGGTGAGGGTGGTGGTGGAAGGTGGTGGTGAGGGTGGTGGTGAGGGTGGTGGTGGAAGGTGGTGGTGGTGGTGAGGGTGGTGGTGGTGAGGGTGGTGGTGAGGGTGGTGGTGGTGGTGAGGGTGGTGGTGGTGGTGAGGGTGGTGGTGGTGGTGGTGGTGGAGGGAACCCTGCCTTTTTTACAGACAGGTTTCCCTGTTTCCCCGGTTACTATAAGCATTGTAGTTCCTGTTATTAAAAGGTTGTCTACCCCCCCCCCTCCACCCCCCCCCCCCCCCCTTTCCTCTGATGGTATCGACCGGCCCTCCTGGGCCTCAGTCTGGGCTGTATGGAGGCTGTGGAGGAGGAGGTCCCTGAAGGTGGCTGTATGGAGGCTGTGGAGGAGGAGGTCCCTGAAGGTGGCTGTATGGAGGCTGTGGAGGAGGTCCATGAAGGTGGCTGTATGGAGGCTGTGGAGGAGGAGGTCCATGAAGGTGGCTGTATGGAGGCTGTGGAGGAGGAGGTCCCTGAAGGTGGCTGTATGGAGGCTGTGGAGGAGGAGGTCCCTGAAGGTGGCTGTATGGAGGCTGTGGAGGAGGAGGTCCCTGAAGGTGGCTGTATGGAGGCTGTGGAGGAGGAGGTCCCTGAAGGTGGCTGTATGGAGGCTGTGGAGGAGGAGGTCCCTGAAGGTGGCTGTATGGAGGCTGTGGAGGAGGAGGTCCCTGAAGGTGGCTGTATGTACAAGCTGGCCACTGGCCCACAGGAGATGGCAGAGAGCACCGCAGCATCTAGCTGCTGTTACACCACCTGACCACAGTTTACATAATCAGGCAGACACTACTACACTCACACACTCGCACACACACACACACACACACACACACACACACACACACACACACTCAAACTCAAACACACACACACACACACACACGAGCAGCCCCCTGTCACACTTGCCTCCACAGCTGTCAGACTTACTTTGATGCTAGGCAGAAAGAAAGAAAGAAAGAAAGAAATCGATATACGTATATATATATATGTATATATATTTCTTTCTTTCAATATATGCATGCATGCATATATTGTTACACATATAACAATTAGTTAATAATGAAATATCAATACTTTTTGATATCTTTATTTTAAAAACTTCTTACGTTTGCTTCTGGTCTGTGTGACTTGTGAAAGTCCAAACTCACTAATAATACAAAGAGTAACACAATTCAAAATTCATATTTTTAAGAGCCACACATGGGGGGGGGGGGCCAGTGGGTTCAACAGTTTGTAACCCATTTCTGACACGTCCAGTTAGCCCCCTCCAAGACTAACGCTAATTATGCTAAATGTCCTTTAATCGGCCCGTCAGGAGAGCGAGGGGCGGCCGGAGGTCACGGCGAGAGTGCTGCTGAGCACCGCTGGGTGTCACCCCCCCCCGCTCCTCCTCACAGAGACCCAGAGAGAGAGAGAGAGAGAGAGAGAGAGAGAGAGAGAGAGAGAGAGAGAGAGAGACATTGCTCTATTGGGCTGCTGGGCTTGTATTTGTGATTTGGGACAAGACAACACCCCTCAGGGTCCCCCCCCCCCCCTCTACCGGGCTCGTCAATACAGAGAAGTGACTGCCGTTTTGCGCTATGATTGCCTTGTTTTATGCGGTGGCTCCGGGTCTCTCTCTCTTCCTGGCCGTCCTCTCCGTGGTCCTAATGGCCGCCCGCCGCCCGGACAACAAAGCCATTGTCTCCCTAACTGGAGGAGGCAGTGGATCGCTGGCAACCTCCCCCCTCCCCCCCCCCCCCCCCCACACACACACACACACACACACACACTTTATTAGCTCAGCACCGCGCCGCTATTTATACTGGCGGGGGCTTTTCCACAGATTTGTTTGCCGAGAACAATTACAGTATGACAAATGGCCCGTCAATGTCATCTATCAGGGCCGCGGCTGACAGGAATCCTATAGCCGCGTTTAGTTTGTGTCCCCCCCCCTGCCCCCCCCCGCTCCCCATCTCTGGGGTCCCATGCTTTAGTATCCATGACAACGGGCAAGCCTCTCGCCGTGTTCCCCACCACTTCACCGAGAGGGACCAGCGTGCCGCCAAGACATCATCACGTCACCCCCACCCCCTTTATAAAAAGACACACACACACACACACACACACACACACACACTGTTCAAACCCCATAGGGCCCCCCCTATCCTCCTCTTCCCTCTGAGGCTTCCAGGCCGACACAGAGAAGGGGCCCGGGACACATCCCTGAGTATACCTTTCTGGGTCTCGCGGTGTCAGTTTTATTGGAGCTGGGGATACGATCCTCCATTAACCTCACAGCAACATTACCTACCGTCCATGGCAGGGTGGGGGGGCAGACAGGAGAGAGCAGCTCCAGCCAATATCCATAAAATAAGTGAGTGAAACAGAGGGTGGACCGTCAGGGGCTGAATGCACATGAGCTGCCAAAACATTATCAGACAGAACTGGAGGGGAACACATCGCCGCCTCCTCTCCCCTCCACCTTCCCCCCTTCTCTCTTCCTCCTCCTCCTCTCCCCTCCACCCCCCCTTCTCTCTTCCTCCTCCTCCTCCTCCTCTCCCCTCCACCCCCCCTTCTCTTTTCCTCCTCCTCCTCTCCCCTCCACCCCCCCTTCTCTCTTCCTCCTCCTCCTCTCCCCTCCACCTCCCCCTTCTCTCTTCCTCCTCCTCCTCTCCCCTCCACCCCCCCTTCTCTCTTCCTCCTCCTCCTCTCCCCTCCACCCCCCCTTCTCTCCTCCTCCTCCTCCTCTCCCCTCCACCCCCCCTTCTCTCTTCCTCCTCCTCCTCCTCCTCTCCACCCCCCCTTCTCTCTTCCTCCTCCTCCTCTCCCCTCCACCCCCCCTTCTCTCCTCCTCCTCCTCCTCTCCCCTCCACCCCCCCTTCTCTCTTCCTCCTCCTCCTCTCCCCTCCACCCCCCCTTCTCTCCTCCTCCTCCTCCTCTCCCCTCCACCCCCCCTTCTCTCTTCCTCCTCCTCCTCCTCCTCTCCACCCCCCCTTCTCTCTTCCTCCTCCTCCTCTCCCCTCCACCCCCCCCTTCTCTCCTCCTCCTCCTCCTCTCCCCTCCACCCCCCCTTCTCTCTTCCTCCTCCTCCTCCTCCTCTCCACCCCCCCTTCTCTCTTCCTCCTCCTCCTCTCCCCTCCACCCCCCCTTCTCTCTTCCTCCTCCTCCTCTCCCCTCCACCCCCCCTTCTCTCCTCCTCCTCCTCCTCTCCCCTCCACCCCCCCTTCTCTCTTCCTCCTCCTCCTCTCCCCTCCACCCCCCTTCTCTCTTCCTCCTCCTCCTCCTCCTCCTCTCCACCCCCCCTTCTCTCTTCCTCCTCCTCCTCCTCTCCCCTCCACCCCCCCTTCTCTCCTCCTCCTCCTCCTCTCCCCTCCACCCCCCTTCTCTCTTCCTCCTCCTCCTCCTCTCCCCTCCACCCCCCTTCTCTCTTCCTCCTCCTCCTCTCCCCTCCACCCCCCTTCTCTCTTCCTCCTCCTCCTCCTCTCCCCTCCACCCCCCCTTCTCTCTTCCTCCTCCTCCTCTCCCCTCCACCCCCCCCTTCTCTCCTCCTCCTCCTCCTCTCCCCTCCACCCCCCCTTCTCTCTTCCTCCTCCTCCTCCTCCTCTCCACCCCCCCTTCTCTCTTCCTCCTCCTCCTCTCCCCTCCACCCCCCTTCTCTCTTCCTCCTCCTCCTCCTCCTCCTCTCCACCCCCCCTTCTCTCTTCCTCCTCCTCCTCCTCTCCCCTCCACCCCCCCTTCTCTCCTCCTCCTCCTCCTCTCCCCTCCACCCCCCCTTCTCTCTTCCTCCTCCTCCTCCTCTCCCCTCCACCCCCCTTCTCTCTTCCTCCTCCTCCTCTCCCCTCCACCCCCCTTCTCTCTTCCTCCTCCTCCTCCTCTCCCCTCCACCCCCCTTCTCTCTTCCTCCTCCTCCTCCTCTCCCCTCCACCCCCCCTTCTCTCTTCCTCCTCCTCCTCCTCCTCCTCCTCTCCCCTCCACCCCCCCTTCTCTCTTCCTCCTCCTCCTCTCCCCTCCACCCCCCCTTCTCTCTTCCTCCTCCTCCTCTCCCCTCCACCCCCCTTCTCTCTTCCTCCCCTCCCGTCCCCCCTTCCAGGAGAGACTAACCAACTAATCGTCACCAACTGCTCTAGCAGTAAAAAGAATTAAATAACAAAACAAACCAAGGAATGCTGAGGCCCGACTCCCATGATGCAACATCAGATGGTATTTCACAACCAATGGGGATCTGACCATGACCATGTACTGTATATCTTACCATATAATTGGGTTATACTGTACATTCACAACCAACACAGCCATTATTATTTCAGACTTCAAATACTAAATAAGTGTGGGCTGGTGTGAAAATACAATTATTGTGGCAGCTTACAGTATGTGTCCTTGGTGAACACTACAAGACTCACCACAGCACCTCAGGCCTCAGAACACATGGAGCTACCATGGAGCAACCATGGAGCTACCATGGAGCAACCATGGAGCTACCATGGAGCAACCATGGAGCTACCATGGAGCAACCATGGAGCTACCATGGAGCAACCATGGAGCTACCATGGAGCAACCATGGAGCTACCATGGAGCAACCATGGAGCTACCATGGAGCAACCATGGAGCTACCATGGAGCAACCATGGAGCTACCATGGAGCTACCATGGAGCTACCATGGAGCTACCATGGAGCTACCATGGAGCTACCATGGAGCTACCATGCTACAAACTCACAGAAATAAACCAAAGCCTCCGAGATTGCAGTGGGCTGGCTGTCATAAACCGGGGGTTTCCACGGCTGGTGATTAATCACATTTGAAGAAACATTAAAAAAGCAAGAAAGAAATAGAGAAATAGAGAAAGAGAGAGAGAGAGAGAGAGAGAGAGAGAGAGAGAGGGAGAGAGAGAGAGAGAGAGAGAGAGAGAGAGAGAGAGAGAGAGAGAGAGAGAGAGAGAGAGAGAGAGAGAGAGAGAGAGAGAGAGAGAGAGAGAGGGGGAGAGAGAGAGAGAGAGGGGGGGGTGTCCGGGTCACTAGGAGGTTTGTCAGCTGATGTCGTCGTCGTCCCCCCTGACACCTCCCGGTGCCAGGGAGCTCATCGCCGTGGCAACATCTCGCTCTGGCTCTGGAAGCCAGACCGTTCTGCAGCGGCCTGCGGTTCTTAATTATCTTCTGACTTTGTCTAATTCAATCACCGCAACTCGGATCAGCCCGCCAAGCGGCACTCGCAGCCCTCGAGCTAGCGCCTTCCCAACGCCTCCCCCCCCCCTCCCCCCTCCCCCCCCCTCCCCCCTCCCCCGTGCCCAAAAAAAACAACAACAACAAAATAACTGGCATAACACATTATAAATAAGAGCTGCTGTGAGCCCTGATGCAGCAGGGCAGGCAGGGGAGGGGGAGGGGCTAAAGGTCGCCCACACCAAGCAGCATCTTAAGAAGCAGAAGAGTAGCATTCAAGTCGTCAAGTGGTTTGAAGAAGTTTTTTCACACACACACACACACACACACACACACACACACACACACACACACACACACACGCACGTACACACATACATACATACACACACACGCACATACATACATACATACACGCACACACGCACGCACGCACACACGCACACACGCACACACACACACACACACACTCACGCACACGTACGTACTCACACACACACACACACACACACACACTCACGCACACGTACGTACTCACACACACACACACACACTCACGCACACGTACGTACTCACACACACACACACACACACACACACACACGTTCGTACTCACACACACACACGCACGCACACACAGAGCCAAAATTCACACATTCACTGAGGATTTAGGGGTCACCTGAGATTAAATTGTCAGCCGAATTTCAGTCTTCATGTGAGCAAGAAAAAGACCATCAGACTATCGACAGTCTCCCAATACCCCAACATCTTTTTTTCCCTTCAAAACGCCGTGGTTCCCCTCCAAGGTAATTCAACCACCTTTGCCATTACGGGCTTATGACATTATTAGCACAAACAGCAAAGAGAGGCCCTTGTCTCTTGTCATCCTGAAGGCTTCTCTCTCTCTCCCCCCGGCTGCCCAGCCCCATAATGGCAGATTAGCAGAGCTCTTCTCCAGTTGCAGGGAGAGGTTAACGCAAAGTGACAGGGTCTAAGTCTGTGGGCCGTTTAGTATGCTCACAGATATTACAGCGGTTTGTTACATCAGACGGTGATTGGATTAAACAGCACGACAATGAAAAGTTTCATGTGGGATTTTTCCGCGGCGGGAATAAGAAGTAAAAGCAGGAGAAGGCGCTGGTCAGAACCCAAAGGAGCATTCCGATAACCTTTACACTGCCAGCCAAACAAGAACCTTCGCGTACAATGGTGGCAACTAAGAATGTCACCTTTGCATACACTTTCAGCACGAAAACATTAACCTTTTTTAATCAATTTTATATATAATAAATATTATTATAAAATATGTATCTGTATTAATGTGAATACATTTGCAAGGAGCACTTGAGGATAACCCAAACCAGGGAACCGACGAGACGACAAAGGAGTCAAAAGCAGTTGATAATAACAGCCGCTCTAAACCCTCCATGAGCGGCGGGCTGGTGGTTGTGGTCAGTGGCGCTGGCCAGGGGCTGATGTCTGCCCTCAGAGGTCACCATAAGGTCACCGTACCTGACCAATAAGCTGCTCTTAATCCCCCACACAGCTCTTCATTAACCCAGCCTCTGTTTATTACCCTCTCTTTTATTCGCTGAACCATCACCTGTCCAGATCTGTCAGAAATGATCTCTTACCCTCTCTCTCTCCCTCTCTCCCTCTCTCTCTCTCTCTCTCTCTCTCTCTCTCTCTCTCTCTCTCTCTCTCTCTCTCTCTCTCTCTCTCTCTCTCTCTCTCTCTCTCTCTCTCTCTCTCTCTCTCTCTCTCTCTCTCTCTCTCTCTCTCTCTCTCTCTCCGCCTGAAGCCATAGGACCTGGGGGGTGAGGGTAGCGTGGCTGGGGAACACTGTTTGACTGTCTTCCAGGGCGGTCCCTTCCTTCCCTTCCTTCCCGTTGGCTCTCCCAATAAATCCCTGTGCTTTACGATTAGGTACATAAAACGAGCCATAGATCTGGACGGTAAATAACCGCTTGTCAGTAGGACTGACGCCAGGCCCTGGCTCCCCCCCCGCCCTCCTTCAGTCAGCCGGCCAATCAGCATGCTCCGACTGACGCCAGGCCCGGGCTCCCCCCCCGCCCTCCTTCAGCCAGCCGTCCAATCAGCATGCTCCGATCGAGCTGGGGCCTAAACAGGGTCCAATAAATAAGATCCGATATTTCCCCACGGAGTACTGTGACCAGACCCCCACAGAGTCCTCCAAATACAGCCAACAAACTAAATGCTAAGTTTATAAAGCGTTAAAGTTCATTACAGCCGGACCACATTGTACAAGTCAGTGTTATTATATTTATTTCGTTTTTTTGGTTCCCTTTTGTTTCAGTCAATGTTCAACAACGTCCTGCGTGCTTCTAATTACATTTCTTGGATAGCATGCCGGGAAATTCAATGGATCAATCCATCTCAAGTATATCCCAAACTATATGCAGGTACTCCAGGACACTCACGGCTCTTAATGGAGCCCGATCCATACCGGCAATTAACCACTCAGAATCTGCCATTAAATTACTCCACTTACAGTGTATTTAATGTTGTTGATGTTTGGGTATTTCTCCCGGGGTGTGTGTTCCAACGAGGGAGGGAGGCGTCGGTTGGGGAGGCCGGGGGGGGGGGGGGGGGGTTGGGGAGGTGAGGAGGCCGGGGGGGGGCCCAAATGCATGGGCGCCATGATGGACACTTCCTCTACAACGTCAGCTAATCATTGTTGCCGATTCGTTTACACTGGTCTGAAATTACTCCCCCAATGACTGCCTTTGCATATTAAGCAGACAAATGGACGAGAGAGAGAGAGAGAGAGAGAGAGAGAGAGAGAGAGAGAGAGAGAGAGAGAGAGAGAGAGAGAGAGAGAGAGAGAGAGAGAGAGAGAGAGAGAGAGAGAGAGAGAGAGAGAGGGGGAGACAGAGAGAGGGAGAGAGAGAGAGCGAGAGACAGAGAGAGGGAGAGAGCGAGAGAGAGAGCGAGAGAGAGAGAGAGAGAGAGAGAGAGAGAGAGAGAGAGAGAGAGAGAGAGAGAGAGAGAGAGAGAGAGAGAGAGAGAGAGAGAGAGAGAGAGAGAGACAGAGAGAGCCATGCATACATGGTCCAGGGCAACGTGGCGCTCATAATGTGTACAGATGGGAATGCAGCCTGATAGCATATTAAAATCAACAGAGTGCCGCCGCTCATCCGCTTCACATTCAGACAAGGTGGATGGAGCGAGAGAGAGAGAGAGAGAGAGAGAGAGAGAGAGAGAGAGAGAGAGACAGAGAGAGAGAGAGAGAGAGAGAGAGAGAGAGAGAGAGAGAGAGAGAGAGAGAGAGAGAGAGAGCGACAGACAGACAGACAGACAGAGCAGTATCTCCAGCCTAAGACTACATCAGCAGCCTATTCAGCACAACTGCGTACAAAGTATGTTCCATGGCAGCCCATCCGCGGGGTTGCCGTGGTGAAGCGGTAAAGTGGATGCGAGGGATGGAGGGATGGAGATGAGGAGCGGGGGGAGAGGGGGACCAGCGCATGGCTACGGGCGCGCAATCAGCCGGGGATTCAGAGGCTTCACCCGGTCGGTACAGTTCCTCTAATCAGAAAGCGCAAGCTAGGAAAAACAACCCCACCGGCACATCAGCACAAAAGATTCAAAACATTTTCATTAGCGAGTGGGAAAAGTTCCCCCCCGCCTCTAATGGAGAAAGTATTGCTTCTCTTTGCACAAAAGGTGATGCTAAATGGGGAGGGAGAGCTATATTTTTTATTTACTTTTTTTACATTGCCAGTTTCAATGTCGCTCCATTTTAGGGTATAAAAATAAATCACGTTATTTCTCCCGATATGATTCTCACTGTTTCCCAAAGTGTCAATGTGGCTCTATGGATATAAATGTTACAACACGCCTGCTTCTGTGCACTTTTACTTGCTTAAGATACATTTCTCCTGTCCTGAGTTTTAGTTAGCTATTCAGCTAACTCTGCTAGCTGTTGACACAAAAAGGTAATGTAATTGTGTGCAGAATTAAAGTCAAGTATTTGGTGTTTTATTGAAGTCAACATTTCACTGTTCAATGCTCAAATATCTTTCCAACAAGTAAAGCCAAAATGTAATTTTGTCATTTGAATTCATATCTAAAGTCTGACAAAAGACGAGCACAAATCAGTGTGAATGGGCCGCTTCACTTTCTTCACTTTTTTTCAAATTAGTTTTCGACCAATCATGTTCCTGGGGGGCGGGGACTGGACAGGAACCACACCGACCGGGATCTGGTTGACCATCCGTTGGAAGGGACTTAAAACACGGTGGAACACTTTCACAAGAGAAAATAAACAAATACTACTAGGAAAAATAACTACAGACGCTGACTTTCTAAACGGGTTGGCATGAGCGACTTGTCCAGCACTACTTCACTACTTCATCAGGAGACTAACTATCAGGAGATCCCAACACAACAGTAATGTTCCCATTAGCCAGCTCACGGTCAGTTTCTTTGTCATGCCCGGAGATGCAGCTAGTATGCCCTCGCTATTTAGGAATTGCACTTGCAATTCTATAATTGCAAAAAAAGCACTAATAGCTCAAACTAAAAAGCATCGTCTTCTCATCGCCAGAAACCCGGTGAACACAAACCAGCTCCGCTAAACTCAACCGTCTCCGTAGCCGCGGGAAGACCAAGCTAAAGCATCTTGTCTGAACACCAACGTCCCGAGACAACATGTCTGTAAAGTTTTTTGTGGAGTAGACAGGGCACATGTAGGAATACACGTGCCCTGGATATGGAGGCAGTATAGCTCATATATGGGTAAAGGTCGCTGGTTCGATCTCCCGGCTCCTCATAGCAAAAACCATGGAGGTGTCCTTAGCAAGACACCCTAACTGCTCCTGACCTGCTGGCTGTCTCCTTGATGGCTGACTCCGCCGTTGGTGGTTGAATGTGTGGATGAATGGGTGAATGTGAGGCATGACTTGTAAAGCACTTTGGATAAAAGCGCTATATAAAAAGCCCATTACATGTGTTCTGAAACGTCCACCTTGCACTCTCGAGTCCAGATATGGAATATCTCCATTACAAAACAGGACCCCCTGTGAGACCTCACACTCGTGCAGGAGATGTTTAGTCTCCTCCAGAAGTTCCCCTGTAGCACTGTCCAACTTCTGGATCCTAGATTAATCCTTATGTAGTATTCCATACCAAGTTCAGAATCCAATATCAAAAATACAGATTTTTCAATTAACAGCAGTGACCACAAATCCCTTTGGTTTCAATCTGAGGGTTTTTATGGGGCATGGCGGAATTGTTTTATTATATTGCATGAGACATTAACTACCACAAGCCATGATGGTAAATGATGGCCATAATAGTTTTTTTTTTCCTATTACATCTTCCTCTTAAACGTTTATCATTAACGGAAATAATAGATTTTGTCATTTGTCGCGTCTGCCTCAATGTTGACCTTGTCTTGAGAAGCAATGTCGTTAGTTAGCTAACGCATGTACATAATATTGCACATTATTGAGAATATGGGTGAGTATTAAACCCCTAGCTGAAGGAGGTATTCCAGTCCCCACAAGTCTGCCTTCCTAGAGAGAATCAGAGAGTCACTGCCTCTGACTCGGTTTGGGGGGGTCCCTTGTTTTTCTACTTATTCCGATTTCCTCCTCTTGTGTTTGATGACCATCTGATGCTCAGTGTGATTGGCTAGTACCAAGGTTCTATGTGTGACACTCTGTGGTAAGGCACACATGGCAGAGAACGTCAAGAGTGAATAATCCTTTCTTCCAATGTGGATAGAAAATGACAGTAGGCATACGACCTGGCTTCTACTCACCATTTAGTAATTTGACGCTTTTATCCAAAGTGACATTGTAACATGATTACATACAGTATGAGGTGACTAATAGCAGCTAGGGGTTGAGATCTTGCTCAGGGATGCCTACATTTACACTGCGGATGTTGGGATTCGAACCCAGAACCTTTCACCTGGGAACACACAAAACAATTATCCTGCCCTTCTGTAGTAGAAACTAGTCATTGTGTAGTAGAAACTAGCCCTTCTGTAGGAGACACTAGGCATTCTGTAGTTGAAACTAGCCATTATGTAGTAGAAACTAGCCATTTTGTAGTAGAAACTGGACGATCTGTAGTAGAAACTAGCCATTTTGTAGTAGAAACTAGCCATTCTGTAGTAGAAATGAGCCATTCTGGAGTTGAAACTAGCCATTCTGTAGTTGAAACTGGCAATTCTTTAGTTGAAACTAGTCATTCTGTAGAAGAAACTAGCCATTCTGGAGTTTAAACTATCCATCGTGTATTATAAACTAGCCTTTCTATTGTTGAAACTAGCCCTTCTTCTGTAGTTTAAATTAGCCATTATTCTGTAGTTGAAACTAGCCATTCTTCTGTAGTTGAAACTAGCCATTCTTCTGTAGTTGAAACTAGCCATTCTTCTGTAGTTGAAACTAGCCATTCTTCTGTAGTTGAAACTAGCCATTCTTCTGTAGTTTAAACTAGCCATTCTTCTGTAGTTTGAACTAGCCATTCTTCTGTAGTTTAAACTAGCCATTCTTCTGTAGTTTAAACTAGCCATTCTGTAAGATTGAGCAGGCGGGTGGCACCAGAGATGGGGCTCTGACTGGAGCGTGCACTCTGCCATCTGCATACTGTAAGAAACACGCACATTCCTGTAAATACGGACGGCTGTCCAGTAACTGTCTTCCTGGCGACGGTGGTATTGACCATAGTCAGATGCTCTGCTGATTAAAAATTGATCCATTTGGAAAAATCTAATCAACTGAACAGGATTCTGTCATGCGTAGGGGAGGGGCTGAGAGCATGCGGGATGGGGATGTGTGTGTGTGTGTGTGTGTGTTTGAGATGGTAGAGGGTGAGTGATGACAGTGGGTGTGAGTGTGTGTGTGTGTGTGTGTGTGTGTGTGTGTGTGTGTGTGTGTGTGTGTGTGTGTGTGTGTGTGTGTGTGTGGTGTGTGTGTGTGTGTGTGTGTGTGTGTGTGTGTGTGTGTGTGTGTGTGGTGTGTGGGGGGGGGGGGGGGGGGGGGGGGGGGGGGCTAAAGGGCATGACACATAGAGGTACATACCTGTTATTAACCTGAGCACCTCTATGCAGTCCGTCCCCCACACCCATCCGCGCTGAGCCCGGGACCAGACAGGACCCAGACGGCCTGCATTATTCATCAGTCTGGGAGCTCTGGCCACTTGCCCTGTTACTGGCTGCCGGTGGAGGCCAGTGGCTCTAATGGCCGCTGTAGAGCGGGTCCCAGTGGACGAGAGGGGGCCTCTAACGCTTGGCTATGGGGACCGAGTCCATCAGGTCCCTGAGGTCACAGAGGGTTAATGATGCTGCACGTCTAGACGGACTGGTAACCCTGCAAACAACAACACATTGTGCATCTGGGCCTATTTATGTGCAGTTAAAAAAGAAATGTGTACACATATTTCAATGGTTTGTCCAAACCAACACATTGCATTGGTGATTTAAAGCCCAGTCCACATTTGACCATCACCGATGATGAATATTCATAGAGGCCTCTGATTGCCCCTCCTATTGGTCTGTTGAGGCTAGAGTGGGCGGGGCTGTCCACTTGTGAGTCAATATGTATCCCAGAGAGAGAGAAGAGGCAGCAGAGCAAGCATTAACAAACATAACAGGAAAGGTTTAAAAGAGAGAGTGTACAGAAGCCAACCTCTGATTACTAGCACAGCCACACTCTTATCATCGTCTTCCTCATCATCATCGTTGTCTTCCTCATCATCATCATCATCATAATCATCATCATCATCGCACCAAAACAAACCAAACAGCTTGAGGTAGCCCTCGACTCAGCCCCACGGCCACACATCACACACTCACTCAGTAATCAGGCCATCTCTCCCGGTGCTGAGTCCCTCCCTCTCTCTCTCTCTCTCTCTCTCTCTCTCTCTCTCTCTCTCTCCCTCTCTCTCTCTCTCTCCCTCTCTCTCTTGGTCTCTCTCTTTTGGGATGCAGGGCGGTAGTGGTCGTACGGTGTCACCTTGGTGACAGTATTCGTCCACGGGGGGACGGGGGGGCGTGTAGAGAGAGAGAGACGGAGAGAGAGACAGAGAGAGAGAGTGAGAGGGGTAATCATG
>CM051017.1:25282373-25394873 GCA_027704905.1 Muraenolepis orangiensis
CATGGTACCCAGTCAGAGAGCATGCTCTGAACTCCTACATTAACAATTACACGCAGAGGGAAAGTTTTAAGACACTTTGATGATCGCCGGCGTATCGTTCAGATCCCCTGAAAAATGCTGGAAGAGCTAAATCTCATTTGACTGAGGCTTTAATTCATAAATGATGCAAACACTTCAACTGATATAATTAGAATGACAGGGTGTGACAATATTTAAACCTATTAACACCTGGTGGGACACAGAAAAACATCTACATAAATTAATAATCAAATTAACATTTTGATACGAGACAAGATGCTGAAATTGAGTTATTATAATACTGTGGTTATAGCCAATGCCATTTTTCTCACTTGTCATATCTCCACTTAATTTCCATGTATTTGTCTAATTTAGCAGACGCTCTACATATAATAATGAATGCTTTGTCAATGCTCATGTCAAATGTATTCCTATTTTTATATTTTTGTTAAAAGGTATTGACTATATTTATTGACAATATTGCAGGGAGGGGTGGGAGAGACGGGAGGTTCATAAGTCCAAATCTACTCAGCAACCTTCTACCTGAGGTACAAGGTTCTACCTGAGTTACAAGGTTCTACCTGAGTTACAAGGTTCTACCTGAGGTACAAGGTTCTACCTGAGGTACAAGGTTCTCCCTGAGGTACAAGGTTCTCCCTGAGGTACAAGGTTCTCCCTGAGTTACAAGGTTCTCCCTGAGGTACAAGGTTCTACCTGAGGTACAAGGTTCTGCCTGAGGTACAAGGTTCTACCTGAGGTACAAGGTTCTCCCTGAGTTACAAGGTTCTACCTGAGGTTCTCCTGGCCCAGAGCCGGCCCTCGGGCCCCAAGCAGGACCTGGCAGGACAGGTCCTGACCCGTCCTTTTTCACAGTTGCCCGAGGAAACGCCATCTGGCCGGTGTGAGTGATCACCGTGGCAACGGCGGTGTGACCTGAAGCCAGCGGGGGAACCAAGGTCACTCCACCTTGGTGCTGGGGCCTCTCTCACTTTTCCTATAGCTCCTGTTTTTTTCCATCAACCATGGAAATGTCCCTTTCCACGCTCTCCCTCCACTCGCTCCACTCTCCACACGTTCTTCTCCAAAGCCAAGCAAACAACACACACACAAACAATGGACACTCTGTGTCTCAGATCTCACAAAACATTGTCCTGCGCTGTTCTATCATTGAGTTTGGAACAGTCAGTTATTTAGTGCAGTGAGAAGCTAAAGGGAAACAATTCAGAAGTGGATCTAACTTTGTGCCTTCTGTTTTCATGTTATTCTTACACGGACCACTTGGCTATCAGGAGTATCCACATCAATATTGAAAATGATGGGAATACAGATTTTAACGCTAAATATATCCACTATTTAAACAACATTCTCACTTAGTCATACCTGTGGTTTCTCAAAATCCATGTACAAAAAAAAGTACTTAATTCTGAATCTTGACAGATAGACTACGGAAATATATTTGTTATTCGTTATTATTATTATAATTATAATTATTATTATTATTATTATTATTATTATTAATAAGTAGTATTGCCAAGCCGACTTGTTAGGTCGGAGGCTTAGTTGTTTCACTATGTAGGCTAAAGACTTTTTTGTGGAGGATGCTCTTTATATTTGTAGCGTCTTAACCCCGTGAAATAGCAGCTAAGCCATCCTAGGTCACTCACAACGAGCCCTCACCCTCATGCTTCTATACATGAGGTTAAATACACTATAGACGCGTTAGCTGCTCCTGCAGCCGAAACCTCGGATTTCCTAACTGCAATATGCTACAGTAACCAGAAATAAAGCAAGGCTCCAGCTCGTCCTTTAGCTCCTATAGACTGAACGGGGGGGGGGGTAGAATAACGTTCGGCCACCGAGAACAGATCTGGTTTCTTCTCGGCATGCTTTCCGCTTTCCGCGGGACTTGGGTTGCCATGCTGCTGTCATTTCTCATGTTACAGAACATCCATCATACAGCAGAGACGATGCCCTGCCTCTGATTTACTAACATTAGCGGGGAATACAATTACACAGTCCACACACACACAGTCCACACACAATCCACACACACACACACACAGTCCACACACACACAGTCCACACACAGTCCACACACACACCGTCCACACACAGTCCACACACACCGTCCACACACACACCGTCCACACACACACAGTCCACACACACGCCGTCCACACACACACAGTCCACACACACACACACACACACACACACACACACACACACACACACACACACACACACACACACACACACACACACACACACACAGTCCACACACACACACAGTCCACACACACACAGTCCACACACACACACACACAGTCCACACACAGTCCACACACACACCGTCCACACACACACCGTCCACAGCCCGATGCGGCTCAGACGGGGGTTTCCAACCTTATTTAATTTGCACTCTAAACGTTGTTTTCGCCGACACTGCGAATAGACTGTCGGATTGTAGTGACTGAATACAACTTCCACTGGGCGATGCTATAGGCAGATGTGTTATTTAATAAAGATGTAACATGGAGGTGGACGAGCGGATACACGCTGAGGAGAACCTGCAAAATATTAACGATACAAAAGCTACGAATTACGGAAACAAATGATCGCGATCGAACATCGAACACACAACATACAACACATAACACATAACACACAATACCAACGTGTCACCGGCTGCACGCCGACCGCTCACTCGTGTTAAAAGCTGTTGTAATGTCAGCCGACCTCATCTTATTCTACTGTTCAACATAAGAGTTTTTTCCAACAGTCCAAATTAATTACACGTCGAACACCACAATATGACGACAGCGGAAAGTTCATCAGAATGATATAATAAAGCAGCATATCATAAAGAAGTTCCCTATAAGCGGTGTGCTCGACACCCTATAGGATGTGCGAGGGGTCGACGCGGTGATGCTCGGTGCTCTCATCCATCATCACACATAAACCGGTACGGAAATAAAAGTTATCGTCCGTCCAACAAACACCGGGAATCACGAGTGATTAAAAGTTCCCCGTTCCTATACGAGCCGTTCTTCTGAGAGAACCGAGCGGCGCGGAGGGTCGCTGTCCGCGGTGCTGATGCTGATCAGAGAGCTCTGCTCTCCACGGTCGCTGGTCGCTCCATCGCTGATCGATGAGTGAACCGAACAAAGGCACAACGGGATCAATTCCTAATAACCAGCCGTGCAAAGCTGCCCGTTTGGTTGTAAAATGTTGTCCGAACGAACAGATGAAAACCATCGGCGGGTCGCATTCTGCTCAAATACCCGAAGAGGAGGTGAGGATGGACTAACCTGGAGCCGCCGGAGATCCAATTTCTTCCAATATTGAAACATCGATCCTACATCGGCGGCCATCTTGGGGGATATTGAAGAGATTTTTTTCAGCGGCTGCAATAAATAGGCGGGCTGATCCCGTTCAACGGTTACGGTTACCGGTTACCTTAAAGGAACGACCCACAGAGAGAGAGTCCGACCACATGGTTACCAGCTCCCCACATGTTGAGGGACGTTTAACCAGAGCTCTGAACTAACTAACTAACTGATAACCGTCCGGCTCAACGTTAACTGGACTATTGCACTTGATTTTGCTTTAGCCACGTTATCGATACTGACGCAAGGGGGATCGATACCGTCTGGGAACTGAAAGGGAAGGATGTTTGGAAATGAGTAAGGGATCATAATCCACATACTTTTGAGGAACCCAAATATTAAAGAACCACACACAATAAAGCACAATGAATAAAAAGCCATATAGTTATTGCCAATTAGCCTAATCGACCTTCCGTCATACATCGACAGCCAGTTTCCTTTATGAGTTCATTCAAAGTTAATGAGTAATAATGTTTAAACAACGCTTGCTGCTTAAGTGACGATGTTTGTAAAAACGTCATGTCAAATAGATATATATATTATATATAGATATAGCTATGCTTGAAATACAGGGATACTATTCTTACTCATCCTGCCGTTATTAACTTTATTGATGTTATTCCTTACTTTTTACATATAAGAACTATATTGCACAAATGACTACTTCTTTATTTTTTTCACATTTATCTTACTATAAGCCTATATATCTTCCAATTTTACACTGATAGAGATCTGATATAATATGATTATTTTAACAGTTCACGAGGCAATATGGATCTAGCCTACATTATATTATATATTTTAGTCATGTGGTTCATTGTTTGTATCTCCAAGTGCAACGGTAAGCAACAATAAGTGGTAAAGTAGTGAAGTAGTAAAGTAGTATCTAGAAGTATCCTGACGGTTATTAGCTTAAGAAGATAACAACAGTAACCTACAGGTTAGGACATTTTACAACATTATTTATTCGGAACATTACAGCAAAACCTTGCAGATGATGTGTGTAGCACGCAATCTAATTTAACCAGCCATATTCATCATGGTTTCATGGAATGTGTGTCTCTATTTAAAATAACACATTACACTGGTCAATGAACACATGTTTTGGGGGGTAGTCAACATAAATATCCTTACTGTCGCGGTTGCCATCTGCTGGACACAAAATGCACCTGCACTTTATTAACCGGAGATCCGCATCGCACATCGCTATATCGTTTCAAATATGTTCAAATGTGTAACAAGAGGTCGATTTTACGGAAATCGTCATGTGCGAATGTAATTAAGGAATTAAAACAACCAATAATTTAAAGGTATAGCTCTTCATCAAATTCATTCTTACCAATTAATTCCTTTTAGTCTTAAAAGTTTGGATGTCAAAAGATATGTAACCTAGTATGTTTTGTCATTCAAACTTTCTTCCTGTCTTCATGCCTGGAGACAGGCAGGGAAGATAGGGAAGTGCAATTAGTGTATTCACACTCAGCTGTCCCAGAGAGACATACGCGTTGTACATTAGGGACATATGTGTATAGTGACAGAAGAACACCTATTATAGTGAATATTTGACAGTTGGGGAAGAGTGCAGGGAGAGTTGGTGATGACATGGGACTGACAAATGAACCAATAAACATGCTGTTAAGTTTTGTCTCTCACTTATAAGTAAGATCAAGATTTTATTCTGTGCTGATGTTTATAAGCCAACCGGGACTTTGACAATCTGGTAATGTGTATGTAAGTGTAGCCACACTTACATACACACTGCCACAAGCCATTCAAATGGCTACTAGGCTCCATCACAGGGTGGTGAGGGAACCGGTTGAGCGTTTTGAGGTTGCATGGAGAACAGAGCAGATGGTACAGATGCTACCGCTTCCCTTCAAATGTGTGTGCGGTGGTGGCTGGTTTAACCTGTAGGCCTTGATTACCAAGGACCCACAGGTGTGCAGCCTCACCAGCCAGCCCCAGACTAGAATCAGTCTCACTGGGGCCAGGTGAGGTTGCTTCAACACAGCGACCAACCACACACACACACACACACACTCCCCAGTAAGGAAGTGGTTTTCAATCTGTGGTTAGGACCCATGGTGGGTTCGGTGGGCTACAGTGGGGGCCACAATGAACATTTAGACTAAAACACTGAAAATGGGAATACTTTTTATATGTATACTTGATTGATCATTGCCATATTGAATTAAATGTATTTATTTTACTGCACGTACTGCAGTAAGGAAACAAATGCATATTTTCGACGGTTGTAAAGGAGTAAGATCTTTGGCAAGTACTCGTAGGGAATCACAGGACGTTAGACATCCGAAGACTTTCATATCAGGATGTCAGAGGGATTTCTTTACCAAGTAACCAAGACCAGGCTCCATAAAAGTACATACAAAAAGACATACAAAACAGTCCATGTATTATTACTATCCAGTATGGTGTGCTCACTGGATACTGTCATGGTGCATTTAGGTTTATCAATCATCTAAAAGCCCTCAATCGCCATTGCTGTTTGTATGCTTGGATTGGATAATCTGCCTGTTCACCAGCAGACTTACCCACTGGCATGTTCTTATTGATTTAAGGCTATTTTAGGTCTGCTTCCATCTTACCTATAGATCTGCATTCTTCAAAAACATATGGAAAGGTATTGTCTTTGCCCCCAGGATGTGTCCCTACTATCTGTCCCTGAAGCCTGTACTGAATTGGGGGAAAGGGTGTTTAGGTATAGCTGCCTCTCTTCATGGAATCAGTAGCAAAACAACCTGAATCTTAGGGTACTGGTCTCACTGGAGGAAGGCACATCTGGCTGCAGATGTTGTTTTGTAAACGATTATGTAGTTTCTGCAACCCTGTTAATCGTGCTGCTGCCTGTCTTGACTGGGACACTTAACTGGGACACTCTTGAAAAATATATGTTTTAATCGCAATAATTAAGTGGTTAAATAAAGGTTAAATAAAAAATACATATTGAGCACCTTCCACACTGCTTCACAGTTTGTCCAAAATCCAGATGTTCTTTTGTTCACTGATTCCCATCCTAATACTAATTGAGCCGGGCTGTGTTCCTAAGTGTGCATCCTGACAGAAGGTGACTGTCACTTAATCCCAGATAATGGAGGAATAATTTTGGACACATGGAAAAGGGTAAAACCCCCATATTTCCTCATTAGTATCGGCTTTTAGTGACTGCACAGATGACAGGAGGCGCTTCTAAATGTTCCTGTTGCCCTTTATCCCACTGCAGTTAAAAATATAAAAAATAATCTTAAGTGCAAATTTTGTGAAGTCGGGACAACTCCATAATCGTAAGCTTTTCATTTATGGTATATACATGACAATGTGACTTAGCTTGGGCAATGACGGATCTGCTTTGATGTACTTAGCTCAGTCACACACGCACAGGCAAGGGAGTAGCATATACATAATCCCTCTTCAGCTACACAGAAACATCCACAAGGGTGGATACTAAGGTGAGTGCTAGCGTGTTTCTCTGTAGCTGCTCAACAACAACCAGGTAGGGAAAGTGAAGATATTTCAATCAAGAGTTCCTTGAGCAAAGAGTTAGGCTATAAAGAGATCCACCAGTTAGTAGAACATATTGGTACAGATGTTCACATGTGACCAGTTTTGGAATATATACTTTGGGGCCCTATTCCCAGAAGCGTTATTGTATAGGACAATCCCAGGTATTGCTCAGTGGTTCTCTACTTGTATATACCAGGGCCGTGGGTAGTGGACTGAACTAGTGAAGATAAATATTGAGGACAGTATCGACCACGGTGGAGCTTTGACACACATGAAGGAAACACTTGCAAAGTGCCAACCTACCACAACCGACCACATGTTTCTATTGAGTTATGAGTTATGATACCTGTGTTTGTCCTACGACGACGGCTTTGTGAAAAGGCTCAATAGGGCTTTTAATGCTGGTTTCTTTAGATGGGGTAACATTTAGCATTATAACCAAGCACTACTAGGTAGTGTATTCATGCATCATTATATATAAGACATTTGACATTTTGGGAAAATTGCATTTTAAGCTAATCTGAAAAAATAAAAAATAAAATAAAAATATTGTCATATTCAGGAAACAATCTTTTAAATTAATAAATGGACAAATGTCTAAATAAATCTAGCAAATAAATGAATCAATCAACATAACGAATTACAATATTGCACCATTTATCATCATCCGTAAATATTACTATAATTACTTTTTACAATTTATTGATCATAAATATTGAACAGTTAATTTATTAACGTCTAGGATATAAATAGCGTACTATTTCTAAAATACATTAGGCGTATTGTACATATAATAGATGCAGTCGGTGGTTAGCGGTAATGAATGTATCTTTAGTAGTAATCAAAGCAGCATTAATCTGTTTTAGAGACCAGGGAGAGTCCGGCGTCCAATAGAGGATGCACCCTCACAATGAGTTTGAAAAAGGAGTATATGTTCCATTTTTGAAAGATGGAATACCAATAAACCAAATGTGTTATGTTTTTATATAAATATTTTGTATTCAATTTACATGTTTCCAATTCCTTATTCATGCCAGATAATGAAAGCCTGGCCCAGCCTGATCTAACCCTAACCCTATTTAATAAATCAGTGTCTATATATTCGCCGAAGCTGCGAACTCATAGATTCCACAGTATGATTCTACTGAGTCTAATATTACTAACTAATACCGCATGCATCACAACTCAGTGTGAAACTCAGTGTTGATCAGTTGGTGGAGAAGCAGAGGGGAACTTTACACACACACACGCACACACACACACACACACACACACACACACACACACACACACACACACACACACACGCGCGCACGCACACACGCACGCACACACACACACACACACTCACACCCACACCCACACCCACACCCGCACCCACACACACCCACACCCACACACACACACACACACCCCCCCCCCCTACACACACACACACAGGCTGAGTTGTTTCAGATGTCAGGAGACGGACAGCCTCCATGTGGCGTAGAGCTGTGTGAGAGCTAATCCACAGTGAGGGTAAAGACGGCAGCTGTCGGTTGGGGGGGGGGGTGATGGAGGGGGGGGGGGGGGTGGAGGCGGGAGATGGAGGGGTCTGTGAATCCAAATTGCACCATGTCACCATGTCATATTTTTCCATGAACGTTCTTTCACAGTTTCTTGGCAGAAGTGTAAATAGCTCTTATAGCCTTAATCCTCGCCGCTGCGGGACTCCAGTCCAGCAGGACTCCAGTCCAGCAGGACTCCAGTCCAGCAGGACTCCAGTCCAGCAGGACTCCAGTCCAGCAGGACTCCAGTCCAGCAGGACTCCAGTCCAGCAGGACTCCAGTCCAGCAGGACTCCAGTCCAGCAGGACTCCAGTCCAGCAGGACTCCAGTCCAGCAGGACTCCAGTCCAGCAGGACTCCAGTCCAGCAGGACTCCAGTCCAGCAGGACTCCAGTCCAGCAGGACTCCAGTCCAGCAGGACTCCAGTCCAGCAGGACTCCAGTCCAGCAGGACTCCAGTCCAGCAGGACTCCAGTCCAGCAGGACTCCAGTCCAGCAGGACTCCAGTCCAGCAGGACTCCAGTCCAGCAGGACTCCAGTCCAGCAGGACTCCAGTCCAGCAGGACTCCAGTCCAGCAGGACTCCAGTCCAGCAGGACTCCAGTCCAGCAGGACTCCAGTCCAGCAGGACTCCAGTCCAGCAGGACTCCAGTCCAGCAGGACTCCAGTCCAGCAGGACTCCAGTCCAGCAGGACTCCAGTCCAGCAGGACTCCAGTCCAGCAGGACTCCAGTCCAGCAGGACTCCAGTCCAGCAGGACTCCAGTCCAGCAGGACTCCAGTCCAGCAGGACTCCAGGGACTCCAACACTAGTAATCTCCTCCAGCGGTAACATGGTAAAGAGGAACACCTTCGCCTGCAGGCGTATTATACCTACTTAGAAAGAAACTGGAGGGATTTGATATTCTTACTATACAAGCAAACGTTCTCACCACTTTGGAGTGTCGTCTGCTGTGCGGTCCGTGTGTAATAGCGATGTGTCTTTGACAGAGAATAGCTCAGTAAACCGCTAATGAGTGAGACCCAAACACGGAGCTAGGTGATAATTACTCCATCACCAGTGTTTCGAATTAGTGTCATTGTCAAACCAGACGATCAGCTCCCAGGATGCTCTCTGCATTAAGTGACACCCGAAATCAAGCTTACAATTATGATATATATGATATATGAATAGAAACATCATGCATATGCATGATATGATAGTACACTACATACGGGATAGATCCAGTATTGTGTGTGTGTGTGTGTGTGTGTGTGTGTGTGTGTGTGTGTGTGTGTGTGTGTGTGTGTGTGTGTGTGTGTGTGTGTGTGTGTGTGTGTGTGTGTGTATATTTTCTATGGAGGGTGATAAGGGGCAAAACAATACTAAAATATATATTAATACGCAAAAAATTATATTTATAAATTATATTAAATGCTCAAATCAAATAATACATATCTCATTATAGAATAAAATGATTAAACAAATACATTGGTAATTCAATGCTTAATTGTGCTAGATTTGTGTATTTATGTTTTTATTTACTCATATATATATATATATATATATGTGTGTGTCTTTAAACATGTATTATCACACATGTTCAACATGCCCTCGTTGTCTTCTTGCCATCGGGGGAATCCCCATCACAAGTGTCCTTCCATTTGTCTGAAAAACCTCTCAGTGAATTAGGTGATGGACCCTCGGAGAGCTGAGAAACAATGAGGTGACTCAGAAAGTGTATCGATAAACACAATGCTTTGAAGTTTTGCATTTGGTTCAAGAAAATACATCTATTGGTAAGTGGCAGAAATGTAAGGGGAATGTGAGTTAAGCATTGAGCAGGGTACGTTTTTCAATCAGTACTATACTAGGTAGTAGGTATAGCTCTATGTAGCCTATGGATCTCAAGCAGTATCGATGATCAGTTGGGCTGAAAGTGTACAAGGGCACCCCATTCACACATGGATTTAAGTTACAAAATGGATAGATATGTGTGTATAAATAAACACATGTGTGTGTGCGTGTGCGTGTGTGTGTGTGTGTGTGTGTAAGTACAAACATTTATGAATATATGAAAGTGTGCATACATGTATAGTATTCATGTGATACTACAACATAAATCTAACATATACATATATAAATATGTATCAAAATTAAGAAATAAACCATTTTAACACATTCAACATTAAATTACATAAATATGTATTCAGCATTCAAATTAAATAATTTATGCTTTTAATTATTAAAGCATGGTTTTGGGCCGTAGAACTAACCCTCCGTTGCCTAATCGTTTGTGATGCATTGACCGACTGACCGACGTCTGATGCTGCCCCCTACCGCTCGGTAGGGGTAGGGGGCAGAATCGAAAGTAGCGGCGTAGTGTCGCTCCCCGAGCGGTAGGGGTCGTAGTGTCGCTCCCCGAGCGGTAGGGGGCGTAGTGTCGCTCCCCGAGCGGTAGGGGGCGTAGTGTCGCTCCCCGAGCGGCAGGGGGCAGCACCGGAGAACCAATCACGCGCACTTGAAGAAGCCAGCTTTTTTTAGGTGCGGCATAAACAAGAACGCGGACCTCGTTTCTTTCTTACGGATTATTGCCTTTTATCTGTTCTCCTTTTTCTAACATACAGATGTAGTGTTGAACATACCTGAGATGTCACGGTAGAACTAGATATCGGCGAAAGTCTGCTGGATTATTATTATTATTAAATAAATGGGCCGTATCTGAAATTATTCGGAAGCTATTACGTTGCGCGAATGCTAATCTAGCTAGCTGGCTGGCTAGCTGACGGAGTCCAACGCACTAGAGTCGGTTCACTATTCCCCTTCTAAGCAAAGACGTTCACAATGGCGGATGTTGACAAACTGAACATAGACAGCATCATCCAACGGCTTCTCGAGGGTAAGGACGTCTAGAACCACACAGCCAGCATCGACATGTCTTTCCGCATGCTAGCAGTGTTTGCTGCGCATGTTTATCCAGCTAGTCCGACATGAGGCTGGCTGTGGACTGGCCATTGTGAATGTTGATTTTTGCCATTTGTAAAACGTAACCTAATTCTATATTCGTCCCTGTCGTCGTGATAAACGTAACACGCCACGTGGTTGACCCCGTGTTCCATGTGTGTTCTATGTGTAGTCCGAGGGGCCAAACCCGGGAAGAACGTGCAGCTGCAGGAGAACGAGATCCGTGGACTGTGCCTCAAATCCAGAGAGATCTTCCTCAGCCAGCCCATCCTCCTGGAGCTCGAAGCGCCTCTGAAGATATGTGGTAAGTGGGCTTGTGTGTGTGTGCGTGTGTGTGTGTCCTCCATCACCAGGTGACATGACCCAAATGTTTCAGATTTAGATTATTTCTTAAATTAGCTGCAACCCACACATGTGAATGTTTAGAGGACTAAGGCCAGGCCATTTTTAAACTAGTGCAACTAGGCCTGTCGTATCCTGATGATATTAAAACGGTTTCTTTCAGTAATTTGAAATATTAAAGACAATTTAACAAGAAGTTAAGACTTAACTGCCAAACTGCTTTCATCACAATAAAGGTGATGTTGGAATATGTTAGCATCACATCTGTATTTGTTTATTTTTTCCTGCAGGCGACATACATGGGCAATACTATGACCTGCTCCGTCTCTTTGAGTACGGAGGTTTCCCACCGGAGAGCAACTATCTATTTCTGGGGGACTATGTGGACCGAGGGAAGCAGTCCCTGGAGACCATCTGTCTTCTGCTGGCCTACAAGATCAAATACCCAGAGAACTTCTTCCTGCTCAGGGGCAACCACGAGTGTGCCTCCATCAACAGAATATATGGTTTCTACGATGAGTGTGGGTCTTTTACTATACCTGACAAAGTTCACTTTTTGGTTTATTTTTGTTGACTTATTATATATATTTTGTGTTAGTAGTAGTGGTATAATTGTACTTTTCTTAATATAGGTTAATTATATTAATACCAAGTTATATACATTTATAATGGGACAATTTACTATTTGGAAGCTAATATGTTTTAAAAAGGTTGTCGGTCCTAATATGTATGTTGGTGTATTTAATGGAAAGCTCAATTGTGACTCAAACTTTCTGTTGCAGGTAAAAGAAGGTACAACATCAAGCTCTGGAAAACCTTCACAGATTGTTTTAACTGCCTCCCAATCGCAGCTATTGTGGATGAGAAAATATTTTGCTGCCACGGAGGTGGGTTTCTATCTCTTAAGAAGTTTTTCAACGGCAACTAATGGAAACATGATGAAATGTGGACCTTGTAGCTGTGCGTTCATACTTCTCTTGGTCCACGCCTTGTAGGACTTTCACCGGACCTGCAGTCCATGGAGCAGATCAGGCGTGTAATGCGGCCCACCGACGTGCCCGACCAGGGCCTGCTCTGCGACCTGCTGTGGTCCGACCCAGACAAGGATGTCATGGGTTGGGGGGAAAACGACAGGGGCGTGTCCTTTACATTTGGGTCAGAGGTCGTGGCCAAGTTCTTGCACAAGCACGACTTGGACCTGATTTGCCGTGCCCATCAGGTAAAGAGATGTATGGTTGATGTTGGTATGTTCTTAGGGGGTCAATGTTTAGATTTACTGAGCACACAGTCCTTGTGAACATTGTGACCTTATTAAATCAATTGGATTTGCGATAATAGATTTTCAAGGGAGAAATTAATTCACTTTTTTTGGATAAAGGCATCTGCTAAATTAATAAATGTTGGTGTAGTCCAGGCTGATATGGATTTTCCGTTGACTTTTTCTGTTTTTTTTCCTTAAGGTTGTTGAAGATGGCTATGAGTTTTTCGCCAAGAGGCAGCTTGTGACTCTGTTCTCGGCTCCCAACTACTGTGGGGAGTTTGACAACGCCGGTGCTATGATGAGTGTGGATGAGACCCTAATGTGTTCCTTTCAGGTGAGATCTTTTTGTTTTCATATATTTTGACAGCCTAAAGGCCCTAACTCCTGGGTCGGGTTGCACAGTCTACTGATACTAGAAGGCTATCTCACTATCGGTCCGTTTTAAGGACAGTGTTTGTGTGTGGGGGGGGTTGCTTTCCACTTCTTGCCGGCACAGTGGCTGTGCCCCACCTTCTACATTTGGCTCAGGAGGACAGAAGGAGCATTAGATTAGATTCTGCAATGAGGCTGCGGTTTGACAATAATTGGCAGGGAAAGCAAGCACACCAAAGCCAAACAGGACGAGCTCAATCTGCAGTAGAGTGGGTATCCAGAAATTATGTGACTAATCAAACCAAAATAATGACTCTTTGGTGTATTGCCAGTTGCCACTAAAGGCCAGAGAAGCCTTTATATTATTATGCTATTATTATATATTTTTTGCTCAGCCAAGGGTTCATTTAATTACCAAGCGAAGCACAAGACTCTACCCTGGCCTGGAAGGGAGCACCGTCAGCGACTGCCTGGTGTCAGGTGGGCTAGCCACAGACAGGCTCTGCCCGAAGAAGAAACATGGACCATTTTCAATCCCGTGGACCCACCATCTACGGGGAGAACCGCTGGGGTCCGGTGCACTGCCAGTCAGGGGGCCTCGACAGACCAAACCCAGGCGGCAGGACTGCCTTTGGGGGTGTGGAATGTCAAGTTACAGGAGTTGCTGTATGGGTGTGGGGATACTCTCAAGTCCCCGGGGGGGGGGGGGGTCGTGAGGGGGGGCTGACTGCTGCGCCGACCAGCCGTTCAGCATATTCAGCCTTCTTTGAGAGCCTGGATGGAGTCCTGTAGGTGGAGTCGTGGGTTACGTCGCTGCTGTTGGCAGATTATGCGTCCTGATGGCGTTGTGGATTTCTGTGACCTCCAGCGCGCTCAATTGGTCTGTTTGCAGCGGGGTGTGAAGCGGATGAGGGTCAGTACCTCTATATCTGGGGCCATGGTTTTCAGCATGAAACCGGTGGATTGCCTACTCCAAGTGAAGGGAGTCCAATTATCTGGGGGTCTTGTTCTGGAGGGGACGATGGAGTGTGAGATGGACCAGAGACCAGTGGCAGCGGAGGTGATATTGGGTGCTCTCTACCACACCGTTGTGACCAAAAGGTAGCTGAGCTAGAAGGCAAAGATTTAGATCTACTGGTCAGTCCTACTTCCTACTCTTACCTATGGTCATGAACTATGGGTCATGACGTATGGCATCTTCTTTAGGGATAGGGTGAGAAGCTTGGTCACCTGTAAGAGACTCCGGAGTAGAGCTGCTGCACCTTTGCGTAAAAGGAGCCAGTTGATGTGGTCCGGTCGAGTTAGGATGCTTCCTGGTCGCCTCCCTAGGGAGGTTTTCCAGGCACATCCAGCTGGGAAGAGGCCGAGCAAGGTCCAGGTGGGGTGATTACATCTCCATGCTGGCCTGGGAACGCCTCAGGATCCCCCAGTCAGGGCTGGTTGATGTGGCCGGGGAGAGGGAAGTTTGGGGTCCCCTGCTGGAGCTGCTACTGACCCGATCCCGGATAAGCGGATAGAGATGAAGAGAGCAAGCACATCTGATCTCTCCCCAATAAAATGGTATTGGTTGAAGAAATGCATGTTTTTATATCATGCCCCAAATACAAACATGACCAAGAATGATGGGAAATGGGTGTAGGGGGGCCTGACAAAAAGTTTAGGAACCACTGCCTTATTTATTTATCTTTATTTTGGACATTTGTCAATTGATTTTTAATCAGACGATGGAAATGGAGATTATTACAAGACATCGATATTTCTGTGGAGTTGTTTTTTGCCCACCCCTAGTGGTTTTCCTGTATTCTTGTAGTATTGTGGGTGATGGTTTCATGACTTGCAAATACTGCAGTGCCAGCTCTGAGCTGCGACCCAGGGATGAAGTCATCTCTGCTCACACAGCACAGCACAGTACAGTACAGTCACCAATGGCTGACCATTCAAAGGCTGTCTACTCACACCATCCTCCCCTGTTTTGTCTCCTAGATACTCAAACCAGCCGAGAAGAAGAAGCCCAATGGCAGCCGCCCTGTGACCCCGCCCCGCAACATGGTCACCAAGCAAGCCAAGAAGTGAAGACACCTCTGAGCTTCTGGTCTGCTTTCTCTGTTCTGCATTTGAAGGGGTTTTCTGCCAAATACCGACACGATATCCATCCAATGAAAAAGCAAAATGTTTGTTTGTTTTTTGTCCACGAGGGGTAAATTGATGAGTCACCATGGGAACCTCAGGGGTTTTTTGCACTCCATTTTCAAATTTGCCACACATGACTGTTCAATCAGGAAAGAAGATGTAACCCTATGGCTAATGCACAGGAATGCCTTGGTTACCGCTTTTAGTTTTTTCACCTCCCAGTTTCTCATGTTGCATTAATTCATGCATCACCTTTTACACTTTCAATAATGGATATTAATGGCTATAAAACCTTAAGTTTATTTCTGTTCAGTGTTATTTACCATAGGAGGTTGATGGCACTCTGCGTCATCAAATTTGTAGTATTGTGCTAAAATAAACAAAGAAACGGTTCTTGTAATGTCTAAACTCTTTCTAATAAACTTTAAGCACATTTACGGAGATATGTGTATCTTATATTTATTTTTGTCATACTTGGATCAAATATTTTAACCTAGCTATTTTGTCTGCTATTATAGAAACTACAGCTCTATTACTGGTAATAACGTATTGATTAAATACCCACATCATATTATACACTATATTTATATAGTGTATATATATTATACTATATATTTTACCCACATAGAATTTGTAATTGCATCAGAAATAGATCAAGTAATATTTATTGGTAGATGAATTACATATTTTTCAAAAACACGTATATCTTTCCCAGACGGGTGTTATGAGTATTTCATATTTAAGACATAGCGTTAAAAAAAAAAAAACACCATTGCGTAATATGTGTGACGTCAGAGCACAGCGCAGTCACGAGCCTCGTAGCTACAGAGTAGGTGATGACGTTATGTAGCATGTAGCTCGACGCTAACAAAGGCTATCCCCCGGCGTCATGGCGATGGAGAACCAACACCTCTTTAGTACCGACCATTGTTTCATCTGATTGTGGGTGTTCTTGTCAAGGCGCAGAATACCACCTACCTACCGAGGAGTGTCGTTCTTCTAGCGTGGGGCTTTGTGAGTAGAGAAGTGCCTGGAGAGTAATAGCTCTCAGATAGCCTTTAATGTATAGAGACGAGCCTGAGGTCAGGGTTGTGTTTGTTTTTTAAAATGGGGGCCAAACTCCTGTGTTCACCGTGTTAGGGTTAGGCTTGGTGTTAGGTTTGGTGTGTGTGTGGGATGTTGTCCGTCCTGTCGTACGGGAGACTGGTCGCCAGAGCTATCATCGGCGGACTTTCCCAGGCGGAGAGTCGTGACTTCAGCCTGGTGACGGCCAGCTGTGGCTTCGGGAAGGATGTCCGTCGAGAGGAGGAGAGGATGAGAGGAAGAGGAGAGGAGGAGAGGAGGAAGATGACGAGTTATGGGGACGACGCCTGCTTCACGGCCCGACACTCATCCGCTGATGTTTTGGGTGAGTTTAAAAAGTGATTTTCCTAACGTCAAAGATAACACTGGATGCTGGAGGACAGGGTCGTCCCAGTCGAGCCTTTGGATTGCATGTGTGTGATATGTTTGACTTTGTAATGTATAGGAAATGCAGTATCAGAAGTCCAACATGTATTACCGTTATTAACATGTATTACAATATTTGCAGCCATACACTTAAAGGTATTTCATTAAGGAAGCTGTATTTGATATACTTTCCTGGACTGCATACCTTGTCGTGGTGGAGAGGCTTGCGTACTCTCAGGTGACCCTGAGAGCTAAGCTGGAGGGGGTTTACACCCCTGGCAGGTTCAACCAAACCAGACTGGTCAAGGGGTAGGAGGCAGACCAATTGCTCATCCCGGAAAAAAAGCACTAGTTACAGAAACACTGAGGAATGAAAGCCTCAAAGACTTGGTTGAGGAAGGTGCCCTAGAAATGGGGATCATGCCGCTTCCCAGTCAAACCCGCAAGGAAGCTGGGAAGTTGATACACCTTCTGACACCAAATAAATCCACCCTTGTGGGGACTTGGAATGTCCGGACCATGTTCCAGGCTGGCAAGGCTGCTACCATTGCCAAAGAAATGGTGCGCTACAATCTCTCTGTCCTGGGCCTGGGAGAAATGAGATGGACACAGTCGGGGGAGGCAAAGCTGCCCGGAGTGCAGTCTGTTATCTACTCTGGCCATGAAGAAGATGGAGCAAATCACACAGAGGGAGTAGCCGTCATGATGACTAAGGAGACCAGAAAGGCCCTGATTGCATGGGAACCCATCAGCTGTCGCCTCATTACTGCATCCTTGCAGCTCACATAACACAGTGCTATGCACCTACTAACGATGCAGTTGATGATGTCAAGGCCAGGTTATATGACAGCTTGAACCACCTACTTGGTAGGGTAGGAGCCAGAGACCTCATTATCCTGATGGGAGAGATGTTTGTTGAGACCCGTGTCAACAACAACCTGGTCATTGGAGGAAGTGTATTCCCTCACAAAACCATACATAAAACAACGTGGGTGTCACCAGACCATGTTACAGATAACCAAATGGATCACATCTGCATCTGTAGGAAGTTTAGAAGGTCCATGGAAGATGTCAGAACCAGAAGAGGAGCAGATGCAGCATCTGACCACCATCTGCTGGTAGGGACATTTAAACTAAGGCTGAAGAGAAATCACCTGTCCAAAAGTCATAGAGTTAAATACAACATTGAATACCTTACTATTGCACCAACTATGAATAAGTTCAAGGACACTTTAGCAAGAAAAAACACAGAGTTACAACTAAAGAGGATAGAAGGAAGCCCAACTGAGGAGGAGTGGGAACATCTCAACACTGTGTGGAGTGAATGTGGACCTGTGGGAGAGACCTGGACAGGATCCCACACACACTCTCAGGAGATCAGCCAACAACATCACCCGACAAGCCCTAAAGTGGAACCCACAAGGGAAGAGAAAAAGAGGTCCTTGAAAAACATGCCCCCAACCAAGTGAGATGGAAGACATTTGTCAATGGCCTATGCTCCCCAGAGGAGCCAAGGGCTGAACTAAGTGCTATAGTTATACCAAACTACAGAAAAAAGGACCAGTGTGGGGAAAATGTCACTTTGAGTAAACGGTTTATGCTTTGTTTAGGTTAGCAGAGGTGGTATATAAGCATCTACCTTTTATATGTATGATTATTATAGACCATTATTCTCCTCCGGTTATCATAGAAGCAAATCAGAAAAAGCCAGAGAAGATAGCCATTTCTCCTACTACTGTCAAACATGCTATCCAAAAGACCCCCTAGCTGACCCCCTTAATGTGGTGATGGAGGTGAAAACAAAAGAAATAGCTTCCAAACACTAGGACATATACCAGAGACAGGTTAAGGAAGGGGCGGGGGGGGGGGGGTATTGTAGTTCAACAATACTTAAGACCCCTTGGGTTTGGGAGGTTCTCTTGCTGGGTGAGTTAATAGCAGGCGGGGGCGGGTTGTCTCCCTCTAGGTGTGGCTGACGGCGTGGGCGGCTGGAGGGACTATGGGGTGGACCCCTCCCAGTTCTCGGGGACCCTGATGAAGACCTGCGAGCGCCTGGTGAAGGAGGGCCGCTTCATTCCCAGCCACCCAGTGGGGCTCCTAACCAGCAGCTACTACGAGCTCCTCCAGAACAAAGTCCCACTGTTAGGTGTGTGTCCAGGTCTTATGGCACACTTACATTTAGCCTTTCAGTGGTTAAATGCTTAGGTTAGGTTTTTTGTTAACTAGTATTGCCCTTTTGTTTACATATGCTAATGATAGTGATAAGGTCAAATATTTATGTTAATTTATTACACAGCTCATCTTTCCCCTCTTATTTTGAGTTCCCTTCTGGAACTCAATTTGTATTCATGAAGACGAGATACAAATATAATTCTGAAAGAACACTTCAAAGCTTGAACTCGGAAGGATTTCAATTGCCTTGCAGAGTCATGGGTGCAACAATAACTGAGCATCAAACTATGGGGTCAGATCAGTCTCAAAAAGAAATAAAGCACACCGAACGATCCACAAATGCACAGAACGATCCACAAACCGCCTATATGTTACGCTACGTTGGAAACGCATTAGGCACACCCTCGTGGGGACACACGCATGTGATTGGCTTAAAATGAAGCAGACATCTGATTGGCTGAAGACACTCGCCTCTTAAAAAAAGTGTGTGTGAATCTAGCGGCGTCAGGGAGTCTCAAGAATCCACAGAGCGATTCACAAATGCACATAAAGCGTTTTTTTATAAAAATGTAAATATGTTTGTGAAACTTTTTTACATTTATAAAATTATATGTTTTTGTGTGTGGATGGAGACATTTATATATAAATCCGGAATTACATTTGTGGATCGTTCAGTGCATTTGTGGACCGTTCTGTGTGCTTTATTTCTTTTTGAGACTGATCTGACCCCATATCAAACTGACTTGTGATGAGGTTTGGCACCTTGTGGCCTTTACTACAAAGCAGGGTTTGGGGTTAGTGAGGTAACTTCATGGTTAACCCTGATGGTTTTCAGTGTCACCACGTCGGGGTGCATCGCCACGGTAACGTACGCTGCAAACCTACTAAATATGTTAAGATAGATATAACAGAGATAACAGATTACATTACATTTGAGTAATTTATCAAACGTGTTTGTCCAAAGCGACTTACAATAGTGCGTTCAACATAGGTAGTAGGCAAGAGAACTACCAGCAGGCAAGAGAACCACCAGGAGTGCATCTCCTTCCTAACGAGCCTCCAACAGCGAACCAGTGCTCATCTAAAAGTACAATAAGTTGGTTCCCTAGATTTTACTCGATAATAAAAGCAAAAGCTAATAAGCAAAAGCTAATAAACTAGCGCTTGCAAACAATATGGTCAGGCTAGTGCTTCCTGAAGGGGTGGAATTTTAGCCTGCGGCCAAAGATGGGCAGCGATTCTGCTGTCCTGACATCAGTGGGGAGTTCATTCCACCACTGGGACCAGGACAGAGAAGGGCCGCAAGCAGACACTCTGAGGCAGCAGAGCAAAGTGGACGGGCAGGGGTGTAAGGCATAGCCTGGAGGTAGGCAGGAGCTGTTCCTTTCACTGCCCTGTAGGCTAGCACCAGGGTCTTGAACTGGATGTTAGCAGCTAGAGGGAGCCAGTGTAGAGAACAGAGAAGGGTAGATGTGTGGGAGAACTTTGGGCCGGTTGAACACCAGACGAGCTGCAGCTTTCTGAACGAGCTCCAGAGGTCTGACCCCGGTGCGCCAGAAAGGAAGGAAAGGTCAAGAGCCTGGATGAGCTCCTGCGATGCCTTGTCAGTGAGGAAGGGGTTAAATGTGAACCAAAGTTACAATGCAACATGGATGTGATATAAGATCAGATTTCCAACAAGGGCTTTATAAATAAATAAATACAAATGGTAATGTTTTAAGTGGGGGTGTGGACGGCATAAGGATTTCTCTGTGGGGGGGGGTTATTGGGTGCGGAGGCAGAGCAAGGGGCGACTACTACTACAACATGATGCTGGGGCTGCTGGGGACTGGACTGGGTCTGTTGAGAGAGCTGTGGAGGCGCAGTCTCATTAGTCTCATCCACTCCAGTAACAGGCTCATTAGATAGGGAGTATATTACCATGTCATGGTTTCATTTTAAAAAACAATGCTGTGTGTGTGTGTGTGTGTCTCTCTCTCTAGGCGGCAGCACAGCCTGCATCGTGGTGCTGGATCGCCAGAGCCGCCGGCTGCACACGGCCAACCTGGGGGACTCTGGCTTCCTGGTGGTGCGGGGCGGGGAGGTGGTGCACCGCTCTGATGAGCAGACGCACTACTTCAACGCCCCCTTCCAGCTATCCATCGCACCGCCGGGCTCAGAGGGGGCCGTGCTCAGCGACAGGTACCACCGTTACCGTCCACCACCACTGGGTGTGCTGTGTAGCAGCGAGACGGATTACCCTCAACCACCACTGGGTGTGCTGTGTAGCAGTGAGACGGATGCCTAAGACGTTGTCTTACCTAATAACAACTATACAACATATTATCTAATGACAACATACCACTTGGCTGAATAGGGGAATAAATAATAAGTGAATACCAACAATTGCGCGTAAGCAGTGTAGAGGGAATGAGCCTCAATGGGGATCTTCCATAACATTATACATTAAGGTATTCAGTATTGAGCCATTTCAGGGCTATGTGTCAGATTATGGTAATCTCCTCATGCATATTCATGGAAGTATAGCGTAGATAGAAGCCAACTAACTACTCATGTACAAGCCAAGTTCCCTTATTAAGCGCTGCTGTCCAATTTACTATGAGAACTTTTAGGGTGAGGAATGACTATATTGGACCCAACATATTTGCCTGCTCTATCAAATGAAGCCTATTTAAGGGAAAAATGTCAAGAGATTAGTGAGGACCACCGCTGCTGCTGCCAGCTTCTCGTCCCGCGACCTCAAAATACACTCCGATCCTGAGAAGAAGAAACCCTGTTCCCCATTGGCATCAACCCACCAGCAGCCACCGATGGAGGAACTCTGCTTTAGTCTCTTCCCACAGGCCTTCACATACAGGTTCCTTCATGGCTGCCGCTTGGTGGAACTGCTCTGAAGGTCATATCACAACCATGTATTGGCAAATACAATCACCAGCAGATTGTGTTATTTGCACAGCAGCAGTGAATAGCCCATACACAGCCAGCTGAAATAGACAGAGATTCTGGTTTTATAGCATTTACTGTAGCTCAAGTAAGTAGTAGACCCATTTGTGGTCTGGCCACTGTGCCCCCGGTGCTCAATCATGGTACTGCAGTCTTGGACAGGATAGACAGCTTGGGGAGATGGACAAAATTTGGTAGTACTCTCCTACCAAGTGACTTAAACGCGTGTCTCTCCTCAGTCCTGACGCAGCGGGCAGCACCTCCTTTGACGTGCTGCTGGGTGACATCATCGTGACGGCCAGCGACGGCCTGTTCGACAACATGCCGGACTACATGATCCTGCAGGAACTCACAAAGCTCAAGGTTAGGGTTAACTCACCCTGGGGTTACGGTAAGGGTTAGGCTAACCCTAACCCTACGGCAACCACAGACGAAGTTCAGCCGAAAACACTCGCACACACGTTAAATTTAAAGTTGTTCCGTTTGTTTCTTCCACACCCACCAGGGCAGCAGCTACGAGAGCATCCAGCAGACGGCCCGGAGCCTAGCGGAGCAGGCCCACATCCTGGCATACGACCCCAACTACATGTCTCCTTTCGCACTGCTGGCCTGCGACCACGGGCTGGACGTGAGAGGTGAGAGTCTAGAGACGCTTCACCCTATGAGCTCTACTAAGATTTGTATTTATTATGTTTCTTTCCTCTCTGTGTCAGGAGGGAAGCCAGACGACATCACTGTACTGTTGTCCATAGTGGCGGAGTTTACAGACTAGATACTAGAGACTTTCTGAAAAAACAGAGGGAATGCCATGGACAATTTTTCCTTCTGTCTTTGTGAGCAGAAGAACAGGGTCACACTTCTACCACCCCACGTTCCACCACCACCCGCAGATGCACGGTCTGTGGCCGAGATGCCTGGTGTCCACCTCTGAGGTGGTCCACTCCTCACTGGTGGCTTTAAGGGATACAGGATTGGGAGGATGTGGCTTACAGAGAAGAGACAGAGCTGCTGTTGGACTGGAAGGAGGCTCCACAGAGACCTGCCATGGGGGACAAATCTACTCCAGAGGACGGGAGTGGTGCTACAGATGAACCGGACCCTTTTGGGGATGGGAGTGAAGTAGCATAGAATTACGGCACATTGCAAAAGGGCATAGCGACGTGTGCAAGTCAGGAGTTAATGTTTTAGAATGTGTTGATGGAACGCCTTGGTAGAAGTTTGAGTGAATGATGGTTGTAGAGAAATGTACCAAAATGAAAATTGATAGTTACTTCAGGGATGCTGTAATTATTTTCTTCTAAAACGCTTGTAACAGATGATGCTGCTACGGTGCCACGCCCCTAACACAACGTAGAGAGAGAGAGAGAGAGAGAGAGAGAGAGAGAGAGAGAGAGAGAGAGAGAGAGAGAGAGAGAGAGAGAGAGAGAGAGAGAGAGAGAGAGAGAGGAGAACCACTTTTATGGTTCCACAACCATAAAATATGTGGTAAAACCACGACATTCGTACTTCAAACCATTCAAATATTCTGCAGAGTTTACAGAATATTTATTCTCATACCCGATACACTTCCCTCCAAACCACTGAAAGCTCTTATTTATATTGCCACTCATTTGAATTGCCACTTACAGGGCCCCCTTCTCTCTGTACGGACGGCTTTAACTTACTCTTTAAACATTTCTGCATCTAATTTCTACTTCTGACAAAGATGTAAGTAAAAGTACAGTTGCAGCTGTGAAAATTGCCTATAGTCAGTGAATCTTAATCTGAATAAGTGGAGCATCTCTCTTGTGATAAAGACCTGTTATAACACGCGGTGGGGGTGCCGTGTTGCTTCCACTGGAACCTTTTGTTTCAGTTCAGGTTATGGAATAACATTTTTAACAAAGACAATCTGAGCAGTCATACAAATTACAGAACAAAGTCATCCTCCCAGCGCCTTTTTTAACTGCCCGGTTGACCATCCCCTCTGTTCTGTGGTGTTTCCAATGATGTACAATAAATAGAGTATAGTATTTATTATCCAAGTGTACTGTACCTCACATTACATTCTAGAAGCGGTTTGGTTCTTGTATTGACCGTTTCAAGAGTCTCAAAACGAATTTCACCCAACAAAAAAGTGATAACATTTCTTTCAGCGAAGAAAACGAGTCAATGAAAAATGACTCCTTACATGTTTAGTGTGCAACATTTAAATAACTTCAACTTAAGGAAGGGGAGTCCAGACCAGAACATGTGTGAATCAGTGTTTCTTAATGAGTGTTTGATGAGATGGTGGCTGTATTCCTTAAGTCCTCTTCTGGAACAGGCCAGAACAGACCACATGAAGCCCCGCTAACCTTCCCCCCTGCTGGGTGGACAAAGCCCCAACCAGGGGTCAACTGGCATTGGGGTGGGGAACCAAGAACAGTCAGAGACCAACAGGATGATTATCAGATTTCAAGAGGCTATTATGGCAAATGGACATTGACCCTTACCCTAGAAGGAGCTGTGATGGCATTAGCGTGGTCATTGATGGTTGTCCCTAGTGGTGGTATCGGTGGACTTCCCTGGCTGGACGCTATGAGCCGTCACAGCAAGGTAGCACCCAGGGCTGCTTTCTCATGTATCTACAAACCGCCGCCTCCTCACAAGTCTAGTGAGTCATTACTGGAATGACCGTTCCCAAGGCTCCAATTACAGAACAGAACTTGAACGAACAAGTTACCCCAACTTACTTAAAACTAAATGTACAGACGGTCTAAGTTTTCACACAGTTTTATTGAGCATCATGTCAAATGTACACAGCAGTCATTTGAAATGGGGAGATGAAAGGTAGTTAGACACATGGTTTTCCAAACGTACCGTAACATTTCAAACGCATCACGTCTGTGCCAACACAGTGAACATCGTTCAGAAGAGGTCATGGTTGAAGGCAGTAACCCAAAAGTGTCCATTTAAAAGGCATCTTGTCTGATAAAAAAGGTCTAGTGGTTCAGAATAAACATGTACATGTTCAGTGATGGTAGATGCATGACGGTATGAGACAGTTTTCTGCTAAAATAATGTGATTATCTTTATACATGTTCCAACCTGATTGCTTTAGGTGAGAGGATGGGATGGCCAGGGGGTTCAACAGATATGAATGATGAAAATACTCAAATCTATATAGCTATGTAAAGTAATCTGAACATTGCCTCCAGAACCTAAATGTATGACATACACACAAAGTCATAGGCCTATCCTGCCACCACCAAGACAACCCTGATTCTAAACTGGTACACGTCAAATCTACCATGTAACAAAAAGATATATGCACAACTATAATAATAAACAATGCATTTGATGTCAGTTGAGTGGTACACTCAATAATTACAATAATTACAGCCTAGGCTACGTTGTACAAACTACTTTGGGTTGTCAATGGTTTCAGATAAAAAATAGAAGGCAAAGTAATCAAGGAAGCCCATCCCTGTTCACACTAATGAAGCCAGACAATCTAAATTACATTTCAAAATAACTGCTGACAACTTGCCAGCAGTGCTGGTGCAAAAGTGTAAAGGAGCTGGACTTAGAATAGAACATCGTATTCGCAGATACAGTAGTCGACGGCAAAAAATATATATATACAAAAGATGAAATGCTTCATATGCCGTCCCATGCAGTATTAACGGCACCAAGTGCCAAATGTAGAATAAAAACCCCCAAAAAACACCTTGAAAACCTGAAATCGTCAGGGGGCGACAACCAAGAGTCTCCAACGCAGAACAGCAGATGCATGAAGAAGTCTGGCAAATAAAAGGCCAACAGCAGAACAGTTTGTGGAGTAACTGAAGCCGGATGTGGAGGAGGGGATTCTGAATATCTGGCTTTCATCTGCTTTACATGACATTTGCTAAATTGCATAAGAAACCTGGTATGACGTAGAAACAGTTTGGCAGCAGAAAAAAGCAAGCTAGTTTACAGCAGTGACATATCTTACATAATAATATATTTAAAATAAATAACATTTTATATTCAATTCCAGTTGAGGTAAAATTCGCTGGTAAAATTCTCAAATTGGCTCACTTTTTGCGTAAAAATGACAAGGCTTATATCTCAGAAAATGCTGGAGCCGACGATTCCTTTGAGGCTTCTGCTGAATTCTCACTTCAAGGGTGACTTCAGTCACCTCCTTTGACTGAAAAACAACAAAATAAAACACATTTAGAGCCATGATGTTAGTCAGTGTGGGTCAGACTGGGTCAGACCCGGTCAGGATGTTAGTCAGTGCGGGTCAGACTGGGTCAGACCCGGTCAGGATGTTAGTCAGTGTGGGTCAGACTGGGTCAGACCCGGTCAGGATGTTAGTCAGTGTGGGTCAGACTGGGTCAGACCCGGTCAGGATGTTCGGATTGGGTCAGGATTGGGTCGCCAAAAACATTAACAAAATCTTTTTTTCTTCATCTGCAGTATATATATTTTGTTATGTTGCCATTTCTACCCATTTAGGCACTGAAGATTGCAGCTAACATTCAGAATAAATCTTGCATAAATATCCAAAGCAAAGCATTCAGATGGCGTACTTACCCTGTTACCTGATAAGCTGGAGGTTGGAATCACTAATCAAACGCCATTTCTTGACTTTTTCGTACACAGCGAGCGACTTTCCTCCTGAACTCCCCGTGAGGATCCTCCCGCCACTCTTTCTGTAGGAGGAATGGAACCACATGTCCTCAACAAGGATCCTATAGTAGACCTTTTAAGTATAATTAAGTTGTATTCATGTAGTAATGTCCGAAAACACCATTGTTGCAGAACAGACTTAAGTTAACTCCGAAGCAGCATGTACATCCTGCCTTTAACTTCCTCATTCATCGAACATCGAGGAAAGACATCTCATAAAAACGTTCACAACTAAACACTCAACGCCCCCCTTTGCCCAACAGTATTCTCCAACGCTTCTTAAAAGTAATATTATAATAATAATACTTTGGATTATAACAAGCAACAAACGCAGTTGTATTGGTGACTCGTGTATGTTTTTTTAGATCTCCTACGCTCTATTTATAATGAGTAACATTAAGACGTTGATCCCAACAGAGAGAGAATGGCCAAAAATATATAAATATAATGACCTTTAGGTTTGGTTTATGTTCTGGAGGCACAAACTAAAGTCTTTCAGGCAAACACAAACGAAGCAAAGAGACAAAGCATGAGGGTCGGCCGACTAAACTATCTGACCTCATTACAACATGAAGGTTGAGCTCATTAAATATATACATATCCAACATGCTGAACATGAGGCCTCGTCATATCTGCCCCGTGGTCTTCTAGATTTCAGAACTAGGAACTTTTCCATTTGACAAAACATGAAATACCAATAAATTGGTATAGTAATTTAACAAGGAAACCATTGACAACAACGGCTATTTGTACTCTTCAAATAGCAAACAACAGATTGGTGCTAAACCTAAACCTAAACCAACTCACGGCTGCATCCACGTTGGCAGGCGAGTCCCCGTTGGGGTCGGCCAGCATGGAGATGACGCTGATCATGATGGTCTCCACCGTGTGGATGGGGAGCCAGCGCTCCTCAGGCTTCTCGTAGCCAAACTTGTCCTCTCCCGGTTCATGGAGGATGGAGATGCAGACATCCCCGTTTTTGGCAACTGTAAAAAAATTAAAATAAACCTTGAAGATGGAGCCGGGGACTACCTAGCTCTATTTCTTCTAAAGATTTCTACTCTATGTCTACTAGGGATGTTGGCAAAGTCGTCGTTGCGCTTGGCTGTCGCCACTAGAAATAAAAACTAGAAAGCGGTTTGTTGTTTTTCTCTCTCTGACAAAAGCATTTCCGATATAGAAATCAATGGACGGCAGAAGCACGCTGTGCCAACTGCGGTCATGTCAGCCAGTGTTGCCGGTTTGCGACCACTCAGTCTTTTCATGACACCATTTAAATAACCGGTTTAACGTGATATAATGTAGAATAAGCATGGACGTAAGAACCAGCATCTCTCCCGCTGGAGGATAAGGTTAAACTTGTTAATTATGCTGTTCCTGCTGAATCTCAATCTGGAGGATTGAGTCCTCATTATTGGTCACCAACATGTTCACACGGTGAATATAGTTTCTCTGCATTGAACTACAACTTCAACTTAACTTTATTCATTAATAATGCATTGGCACCACATTTGCACATGAATGGTAAAGGCAGCATGGACATGTGACAGGGTCAGGGGTCAGTAGTAGTAGCTACACCCATATATATATTGGCCAAGATTGGACTTTCTGTGACACTGGGATCGGCAGAGTCTGGATTTTAGGTATAAAAGGCAGAGCGGACTGCCAACTATGCTCAACCCTGACTTTTGAAATGTGTAGTACCCTGCATTGTATCATTTGTGGACAAAGTAAACTAAATCATGAAGACCAAAGTGATGTGATGACTGCTATTTGTCAAGTTCATGGCAGGCGCAGTCACGCAAAATGCTTAGATCAAACTCAATTAAACCATCAGTTATATTGGTGTTTTTTAGTGAAGCCAGGAGAGACCGTTCCAATGGTTGGATCACGCATACTGGCTAGCTACATAACCAGAACAAATTAAGAAAGTACTTTCCAACATGAACTTTACTACAAATATTAAGTATCACTCCATCTGCACAAATACTCCTTTGACTAACCAGATATAATATGTTGACATTCATGAGGGCTGTATTTTTCGAATATGGAACATATGATTCACATTCAAATAGAAAAATTAACAAAAACACATTTGACTATAATAATGAGAGCCGAGATAACGAGACAGGAATAATTCCACTTCCAGCGAGCCAGTAGTTATTGCGTAACCCAGAGAGGGTGATGAGGGACCCTGACCAGATGGGCCTTCTTGCCCCATTCTGCGGATGTACAACATGAGTCACCCCAGTGTATTACGGCTATGGACATTAATGATGCACTTGATGTTTTTTGTAATACAATAATCAAATGAGATTGTTTTTGCTCCAGTCCTAACATGATTAGGCTAAGAACGCAAACTATTAAAAAAAAAAAAATTTAAAAAAAGGACCATGTGGAATTTTGCATACAGGTATATCATTTGTTTTGACCAGTGTGTTGCCGGTTAATGGGTGTCTGGCTACCGAAAGAAAGATTCATAGAAACCGACATCCCAAGTAAAGATTAATCGAATCGCAGACCATGGGATGTTCAAACTGTCCAACGGTCTGAAATTACATTTCACCAATCTGCAGTAAGATCAGCTTTGTTCATCCATGGTTATAATGTTATATCCAATTAAAACAAGGTATTTATATAAAGTCATGAGCACACCTGACTGCAGTTACTGACTTATATGCATAACCTATCAATAGCGCATGCCGTGATTCTGTGATTCATACCTCGGCAGAACTGGTTTAACAAAGACAAACGACAATCTGTTAACAGACTGTGACCATCTCCAATTACCATTTGGGTGCCATAGTTCAGTAATGAACTTCATCTTGGGAGGCCGCAGGGGATAGCCAAAAGGAAACGTCAGGTACGCTTTGAAGAATCCACCTTCACTGTAGAAAACAAAGCAAATGAAGTTTAGTAAAACAAAACAAAAAATAAGTCAGAAATGAGACACCTTTTTCCTTTATATACTATATTTTATTCCGTATTCACCACATTTGACTTACAACAGGGTATCTTGAGGACCTATTATGACAACTTCCCATTTGTAGATGTCATCATCATCTATAAGACCAGCTGAGAACCCCTCCACTGGGTTCTTGTTAAGCTCTGGGAAAAGATAGGAACAAAATGTATGATAAATACAATATAAATACCAGAGTCATGGCAGGGCTCCACAGTGCCACCAACTTGCTTCAATATGTGAGTGAAAGTCATATTTAGGAGCACATGCAATGTGATAATGCAAGTGGAATTGTTTAATGTGTGTTATTAAGGCCTATGAAAAGCATGGTCTGATTCTTATATGCATGTTTCTATCAATAGCGCATGGTGTGCTTCTGTGATTCAGCCGATAGATCACATGTGAAACTCAAGGTCCCCCTGGAAGAACATCATACGTCTATCCAGTGCCGGCTCCTACCAATTCTCTCAGGAGGGGCAATTGTTGCCATGAGGGCTAAGATGACCCATTCAAAGAGTCAATTAATTGACAGCTCCTTTCCTAGACATTTGTCACATGATATTAGTCAGCTAACTAATTTCACACGATGACAATGACATTGCATTAAAACAAATGTTTATTATTCTGGTGAACTCACGTAACAATACCACCATTGGCCACTAGATGGCAGCATAACTAAGATCTTACATTGGCTACGTACTGTACACAGTATTAGTGGACAGCTACATCCAGGAGTTCATTGATAAATGTCTTATTAAATAAAATAATTTTAGTCTGCAATCACTGAACAATCCACTGTGGTCATCAAAACGTTTTATCATCTATCAGTTAGCCAGAATGCAGGCCCTGGGGTAGCAGAACAAAGCGTTAAACAGCCTGCTACATAATGCATCGCAACAGCAACAGCTAGTGGGCCAAGACCTGCAAGCCTAGCTGCAACTTCACGTTACTCTATTGCACACTCAATTTGTTTGTTAAAAAGATTTTGTTCAATCTTCACCCGTGGAGTGGACATCAGGGTTAAGCCTTAGACACTTTTTGGGAATTAAATCAATGCATGGCACAACCACGGGAAATACATATATATTTTGGAAGTATCTAAATGTGTGAATGAAATGATCTGGCTAGATCAAACTGACAACAGATGGAGAGCCTGCAATGTGGTGAAAAGAGGATGCAGCCTGAGAAATGTGTATCACTGCACCCTACACCAGGACACACTGGTGATGGGCCATTATTGATTATTTTTGATAATCCAGTCATACATGACTGAGGAAAGGTTATGTCCAGGTTGGATTCAGGACTGTTAAACAAGCCACTGTTTCTAAACACCTCCCCTGTTGATTTGGACAGAATACAAGTGTGTGTGTGTGTGTGTGTGTGTGTGTGTGTGTGTGTGTGTGTGTGTGTGTGTGTGTGTGTGTGTGTGTGTGTGTGTGTGTGTGTGTGTGTGTGTGTGTGTGTGTGTGTGTATATATAGCGCTCTGCTAGTGCTTTGGTCTTAAGAGTGCCCTGATGTATTCAGTAGTTTTTTAGGCTACTGCATGCAGTACTTTAGACTACTCCATGGTTCAATCAAGGAATGTTCTTTTATGAAGATCATGTGTTGTTATATCCTGACATGTTTCAGAATCATCTCCACTCATCAGACAGGGTTTAGCTTATAGATGACCATGTCATCTTATATGAATAGAACCCAGACAGAAACACCTAATTCAGGATATGTTTGAGGCATGTGGAACTGGATGTGACACATTGCATTCCTACAGAATGTAATGTGCATGACGTATTCTTATAATCAATCAATATGATTATTAGTGTAGTACAATAATGTCCAAGCTGTACGTTGAGTTGAATCCATCTGTAGGTTAACACAGAGACACGTCACTCAAGGCTCGACCAAAGAAACACACGGGAATGGTGTCCATTTGACATAAATACTAATGACCTCAGTATCGATTAGCACACATGTGAAGGGAGCATGCTAAGGGAGCTAAGCTAACAGAAGCTAGCTCCGTGTTGACATCCTGATCCTCGTTCCTTTGTTCCTTCGCTACCACGACCAGCTAACTCCTGGTTGGGGCTTTGGCGCAGTGGACATTGTACGCTTCGTGTCTTTAATAAGGGCGACATTACAGCCCATCGGTAACGTGTGTTTACCTGAGGTGTAACAGAATCCCTTTAATGCACACAAGAAACAAGAAGAGTGATGGTTCTGGAGCTACTATGCTACGTGTCTCGATGCTAACCCTTGCTAACTAGAACACGCGTGATGTTTATGTGTTTCCATTACCTGCCAACTGCTTTCGGAGGAGTAACGCCGATTGTCCAGTCATGTTATGTTAGTAGACGAAAGTTAAATAGATCCTTCTTATCTCCAAATACTAACATAGAAGGAGGCTGGGAAGGAACTGTGGGTCTCTGCTGTCTGCCAGGCTGTCTTCTTCTTCGTCAATTTTTTTTACAGGCTGTATCTACCACGAGGTTGCACTACAGCCCCCTAGTGGAATGACTCGGGTACTGTCTACTATACATTACATTCCAGTCATTTAGCAGACGCTTTTATCCAAAGCGATTTACAATAGTGTGTTTCAACAAAGGAAGGTCACCAGAAGTTAAAAGTGCATTTCATTTCTAACAAGTCTCCAAGAACTGAACCAGTGATCAGGGAGAAGTACAAGCATTCAGGTAAAAGTACAATATACTCTAAGTCTAAACAAGTCTAATCGCAACCAACTTCAGTGGCCTTGACAAGTTATGTTAGTTAAAAGCAGTTGTTGTTGTGAAGGGATAGGGGGGTTTACCAGTCTGAAAAAAATGATTATTTATATTTATTTATTGGCCTGTGTAATATCAACCGAGCAATCAGTAGTACTTTAATTATTGTAACCGGTTTATTTAGTTAGGGGGCTGTGGTACAGGGAGATGACAGCTGAGGGGAAGAAGCTGTTCCTAAGCCTGCTTGACTTGGAACAGAGGTTTCTATAGCACCTCCCGGAGGGGAGGAGGGCAGACCGTCCATGGTTGGGGTGAGAAGGTCATCCACTATTTATTTTAGCCTTCCTCAGACACCGTTTGTGGTTGGTGGTGTTTATTGCAGGGAGGGGTAATCCAAGGATGCGTAGGGCGTGTGCATAAACAAGAATAACAAAAACAAGAATAACAAGGAATAACAAGGAAACAGTGGCATATAGTAAAGAAATGATGATGATGATGATGAATATGAGGAAGAGGTTTCTCGGCTAATAGAACGCACACTGAACGCTTTCTGGAGTCGCCAGGTTTGCTTAAACAGAGCAGGTTTGTATTCCTTTGCCCATATTAATCATACTTACAGGACTCCACGCTAATGTGTGTTAAGTGTATTTTATCTTCCTACTTATTACTAAACTTCATATCGCGGATCAAACCAGTAAGAGCAGTATTTGCGTGTAACGGTAGGATAAGGATGGCTTTGGAAACAGTTCCCAGTCGAGCCACTAGGGGTGACGTCGAGCCGGGACCAGGGTAATAAACTAGAAGAAGAGATGCCGTTTATTTGTTTGTCTTGCTTGTTCTAATGTCGGAATGTGGAAATTACTTGAATTAAGAGCGATGCTCAATCACACAATCAGGGGGGATAACGAAGAAATGAGGGTTTATATTAAGAAGAAGATATCAGAATACGAGGAAGGTGTTTATCGGCTGAAAGAGGACACTAGTTGGCAAGGCAAACTACTGAGAGCTGCATGGAGTCCCCGGGTTATCTTAAACGGAGCAGGTGTGTCTTCACTTATTAATCAAACTAAAGGGGATTCACGCTCATTTGTTACGTGTATTTAATCTTCTCCAATTATTTTTCTTTCTTTACATAAATAAAGATGGTGTTTCATATGACGTAAGTAAGACCTAGACCTGAAGCTGCACTACAGTGTATGCATACTATGTGATCTGTGACCAGGGCTGACAGCTACCTATGCTAATTAGCATACTCACTGCATTGTTTGCATGTAAACATGTGAGAGCCCGGCCATTATTTGGAACTGCCAAAACTTTGAGAGGCCCTCGACAAGATCCCAAGAGCCAATACTGTCTGTGACCTCGACTTGCACTTTTGCTCTATCATCATCATCTTCTTATAGCAATGTTTTTCTGTGTCTGTATTCCCATGATTCCTGTAGAGGTCCTTCAGCACCCTGCCTGGAGAGAGGTGTCCAACCGTCTGGCCAAGGAGGAGCCAGAGACTCCCCACATAACAGTCAAAGAGGAGCAGGAGGAGGTGTGGATTAGCCAGGAGGGAGGAGAGCTGAAGGAGGAGGGCCCCGAGCGCCCATCCTCTGCTGTTCCTGTGAAGAGAGGAGATGGCGGGAACCCTGCTCGGTCCTCACTTCTCGAGGCAGAACCACGGACCTGTGACTCTGAGCCACACATAAAACCAGAACTACAGCCTCTGTCTTGCACACTGGGCCTGTTTACAACAGCAGAACCACATGTGAAGGAGGACCCCGGGGAACAGAACTGTGCTGGGTCAGAACAACTGGTTGGTGGCTTTGTTCAAGCCAGGGATTCTAAGATGGGCGTTGAAAAACGATTATGTTGTTTTGTCTGTGAACTCGAATGCATTTCAAAAGCTCATCTCATAACACACATGAGAGTGCACACGGGAGAGAGACCGTTTGCCTGCTCCGTCTGTGGGAAAACCTACACCACCAAAGGCAGTCTCAACAGACACCACCTGAGCATCCACCGCGGGGAAAGAACTTTTTGCTGCAAGTTCTGCGCGTCCAGCTTCACGTTCAAGTCGGGTCTGGACCGACACGTTCGCGTTCACACCGGAGAGAGACCTTACGCCTGCTCCTTCTGTGGGCTCAGGTTTACTCAGAGTGGCAATCTGACAACACATATCAACGTCCACCATAGAACCACTTCTGTCAGATCCAAAATGAAAGCATGAATGCTTTCTGACCACATATATATTTTTTTATGCACAATAAAAAAGAGAATAAAAAGAACAAAGTGACTATAATGTGTTGAATTGTGCAAAGCATTTATAAGACCAGTCGATCAGCATCACCAATTCAGGGCAGTAGCTGAGATGAGTCCATCAAATTCACAAAGTATGATAGTGTAATGTAATATGGATGACATGTTATGATAGTGTAATGTAATATGGATGACATGTTATGATAGTGTAATGTAATATGGATGACATGTTATGATAGTGTAATGTAATAAGGATGACATGTTATGATGGTGTAATGTAATATGGATGACATGTTATGATAGTGTAATGTAATAAGGATGACATGTTATGATAGTGTAATGTAATATGGATGACATGTTATGATAGTGTAATGTAATAAGGATGACAATGTTATGATGGTGTGATGTAATATGGATGACAATGTTATGATGGTGGCAGCACTCCTAGCAGTTCAGTAGATCACTGCCTGTGGATAAAAACTCCTTGAACCTGGTAGTCCTTGTACGGATGGAATGAGAGAAATAAACACCTGTCTAGCAAGCTATGTGTTGAATTAACGCTGCAGCTCTGTAACCTTAATTGCTAAATTAACGTAAGTCAAAAACTAGCATAACATAACTAACTGAGTTACTAGTGTGATAATAAGTGAAGCAGAATGGATAACAGTAATGATCCTCGAGATCCGATGTCTACTCCTTCCACCTCGGCCCATAATAATAACTATGCATGAACGTTTTATTAATCATAAACATATAGGCTAATAACCCAGAATATAGATAGGTTAATAAGGTGGAATAACAGGTGACTAAAGTAAATGTAAAAGTTATTAAAGGCCAGGCTTAAGATGAGACACATTTCTTCAAAGTAATTACGTGTTGGGGTCCCTGTTCTCCTTAAGGGCTCCCCTGCTGTTCTCTATTGAGCTGTGCTCCATCAGGTTCATATAGTTAATGTACTGAAGAAGGTGCTTCAACATGATTGGATAGAAGGGTGACTTAAGATTAGCCTGTGTTATGTTTGTTTGTTTCTGACCTGTCAAGCTGGCCGTTCCACACTAATCACAGCTCAAATAGTTAGGGTCTTCCTCCAGGCTCTCTTGTCCATCAAACATGTCACAAGAGACACAGCTAATCGAGGCTCTTTAGCCCTGTACCATCCACAAAATGAACAATGCAGATGTGACCTAGCCTTTTATCGTGTCTCTTTGTTATTAATCATTTCCACCCTTTTTCAATGGTGTGTTGGAAGGGTTATGAAATATTGGACCCACATCCCCACTGTGATATGCTATGTGTTATTACCTAAATAAGTTTGAACAGTAGAGAAGTACACAGAGAAGTTACTTATTACTGCTTTGAATGTGGTAGAGGCTCTGGTACTACATGGTCCCCCAGGGAGAAACGGACGGGGGTGTGGCCCGTTTATCATGGAGGTGTCCCTCTTCCACAGCGGGTGAATAAAGGAGAGCAGAAGCAGACTCATCTTTTTGCCATTTAAAAGCGCACTTACAGAATACTGCCGAACATCAACACACTGCGGGCAGCCAAATGAGTATCTCCTTTGGGTGGACTCAGTCTTACTTTGGGGGAGTATAAAGCCCACTTGACTTTGCCCCCACTGGCTGTCAGGCGAAACCCCACAAAGTCGATGGCGGCAGCAACTAAGAAAAAAGGAGTGTTTGTTGTTGAGCTATTGTTGCAATTACCAGGTTTAAAATCCAGGGGGCGGCGTTGACCTGCTTGATGGTTCCCGTCTCCAGCAGCGAGTCTATTTCCTTGGTGACTTCATCCCTCAGCACAAGAGAGACACCTCCACATCCTCCAGGGGTCTGTGTGTGAAGGCTGTGAGGCATCCCAGACCATTAAACCGTGCTGATTGTTATTCCTGCTCCCAGGTGGAGGTGATGTGTGGAATGGCTAACCCACTGTTGTCATGCATGTAGTGAATCCTAAGCCCGTCCTGCAGGTCCAGGCCCAGTGGGCATGTGCTTAGATCCACAGTGCACTGGTACCCGGAGGATGCACACAACCTTAGAGCTGTCATATCCACACAGAGCAGTGGAAGACTGTTGGCAATGGCAGGTTAGCAAACAACTTGTTGTAAGTGCTGAGGTTGAGGAGAGACGCAGCCGCACCTGTATCCAGCAACAAGGGTCGGCTCACACCTCCGAGCTGCACTGTACATGTCTTAAAGTTCAGGCAGTTAGTACAGCGCTAAGGTCACACATTTTTATTTTTAATCGTAATTTTAACCAATGACAGTAGGAGGAGAAAGTAGGAAACCCTGTCATCCAGGTTGATGACACATGCACAGGGCTTAGTTTGATGTTGATCAAACTCTGCACACGTGGGTCAGGCAGGTTAGCCTGTCTCCGTCTTTACCGCAACTCCACCTCAAACAGGGAGAATTGAGTCACCACTAAGTCACAACTCAAGCTATGCAGATTTAAGCGGAATATGATGGAAACTACCGCAAACAAAAGGAAATGCAGCTCCAACAAAGACTGGAATACAACTTATAACTTTTTAGTTAGTTATTTATTTAAAGTTATGTATAAAAGTTATTTATTAGTTGTTTTGCAATTTCACATGAGGGGGAATACGATGTGAAGCAACACAGTTCATGACTGAGTCTCACAAGTGAGATGTGGTCATTTTAGTACAAATGTATTTTTGAAGTTGAATGGAAATCATATGAACATGTTAGACTGTCTCAGCATGGGTTACACACATCGTCCCACGCAAACACACCCTACACAGACAATACAAATGTAATCAACATTATATCTATAGATATATATATTTATGACCTCTATTCCCTGTTTATTCAGATTGATATTAAAATGAAACTATGAGGTGGTCTGCTATCTATTTAAAGTGAAATTGGTCGGTTTCTCAATGACAATCTAAAGAGTGCTGTCATTTTGAAGTCAGATTGGTCTTTGGAAAGGTATTGTTTTTTATTTACTTTGACTAATTATTCACACAATTTAAATGACAAACCCTTGATTTTCACAGCCTAATTTCCACCCTGAAATACAGTTGGCTGGTGCTAGCAGAAGTGCTTGGTTGGAAGGTAGCGGTGCTAGCGTAACAGTTCTGTTGTTCTTTTTACATTAATTATAGTTGTCAGCTAACAGTGTAACACATTGTTAGCTGTTAAGACCTTGAAATAAAGCACATTTCATATGGATTTGAGTTACAGACAGATGTGGATCCTCATGTTGTAGGAGGAGCCTGGATCTCTGCAACAGCTCATGAAATTCATGGTTGACTTGTGTCTACTGGTCCCTTCCAGCAGACACAAAGGGCTTGATCAGCCCCCTGGTTCCCTCCACATGGAACCTGTGTGGAGGGCACCAGGTCTTCAGGAGACCCGGCTCTTCCTTCACCTGGGTCACGGTGAAGCAGAACACCAGGTCTACACTCTCCATATGTCGCAATAAGATGTTTCAATGGTGATAACTCTGTGAATTAAACGGGGGCTGCAGTAGTTCATGAGGTAGAGAGGTCATCTGACAACCAGAAGGTTGCTGGTTCAATTCCCTGGCTCCTCCTAGCCAAGTGTCTAGGACACTCTAGCCAAGACACCCTAACCGTAACCCCAACGTGCTGTCGGGCGCCTTGCATGGCTGACTCCGCCGTTGGTCTATGAATGGGTGAGTGTGAGGCTTGACTTGTAAAGCTTTGAGTGGCCACTGGTTAGAGAAGTGCTACACAAATGCAGTCCATTAAACAGCAAGATACACTCAAGACATTTTTACCGCCTGATGAAGTTAACCTGATGAACCGGGTTGAAGCAGCCTCACCTGGCCACAGTCAGACTGATTAGAGTCTGGTTGAAGCAGCCTCACCTGGCCACAGTCAGACTGATTAGAGTCTGGTTGAAGCAGCCTCACTTGGCCCCAGTCAGACTGATTAGAGTCTGGTTGAAGCAGCCTCACTTGGCCCCAGTCAGACTGATTAGAGTCTGGTTGAAGCAGCCTCACCTGGCCCCCAGTCAGACTGATTAGAGTCTGGTTGAAGCAGCCTCACCTGGCCCCAGTCAGACTGATTAGAGTCTGGTTGAAGCAGCCTCACCTGGCCCATCAGGCTGATTAGAGTCTGGTTGAAGCAGCCTCACTTGGCCCCAGTCAGACTGATTAGAGTCTGGTTGAAGCAGCCTCACCTGGCCCCTAGTCAGACTGATTAGAGTCTGGTTGAAGCAGCCTCACCTGGCCCCAGTCAGACTGATTAGAGTCTGGTTGAAGCAGCCTCACCTGGCCCCTAGTCAGACTGATTAGAGTCTGGTTGAAGCAGCCTCACCTGGCCCCAGTCAGACTGATTAGAGTCTGGTTGAAGCAGCCTCACCTGGCCTCAGTCAGACTGATTAGACTATAAGCTGGTGAGGCTTCACACCTGTGGGTCTTTAGTAATCATGGAACACAGATTAAACCAGCCACCCCACACACCCTCAGAAGGGAGTTCCAGCATGTACCACCTTCTTTAAACAACCTTACAATGAACCAGATTCCTCGTCCCCCTGTGTCCTTGTCAGAGGCCACTTTAGCGGCATGTGGCAGGAGAGACGAGAAACTTGGATCCAAATGGAGTTAGGTAAATTCAACAATGTAATGTTAGTTTGTATAAAGGGTGTGTTTTGGCATGGCCCTGCTACACTGGGTTGATGGATTGACATGAATGTTTGTTTTTACAAAGCAAGTATGTGTTTGTGAAAAGGTTCACCGTAATAAGCCTGAGGAATATGAGGTATTTCTGGAATCCCCCTCCAGGATTAAATTGCTGTTCCTGAAATATGAATTTATTGCGTTACATTACAGCAAAAATAAATAAATGAGAATAGTTGATCTGTCTTCAATTAACTTTACAGACGAATAAACCATTGAGATCAAACTGCAAGTACAATACCATCTGAGTGAAACAACAACGTTTAACACAATTCAACTTGCCATACGTTCTATAGTAAGTGACCTCATGCTCAACAACATAAGCCAATCAGAATACTAGATGTGCTTGGACGATTCATTACTATTTAATGTAGTGTTGACATGTATCCCAAATCGAGTAGTAAAAGGGTCTGCTAAATGTGAATCTCCCATTAAGCCGTAGTTTTGAATGCTAATCATGGGTCTGCTCTTTTTATATACCAGGTCACATGGTCCATGGTCAATGTGTTATCTTCACTAGCTCAGTTTACTACCTACGACCTGGTGTAACAGTCAGCGTCCCGCGCTGGGCTCGAACTGACGACCTCCGGCATGAGAGGGGACGTTCTAACGTGAGAGCTAAAGTCCACAGGCCCTAGCTTCATCGCTAGAGGGTCTTTTAGGCGTCAGGGAGTGAGGTTTACCACTGCACAGCGCCACCTGCTGGGGTCCGTTACACTGGCACATGAAAGTAGCATCATTGTTTGGGTGATTGGTGTGATGTTATCTAGCGTCTCTGAAGCCATCAGATCAGCGGCAGCTGTCCACAGCTCCCGGGGTCATAGGATGGTACAGAAACAGCAGCTCTGTTTGGTGGGCCTGGCCTGGGCCTCCCGGAGAGGCAGGATATCGGGCCTCGGAGGCTCTGCCTTGCCGTCGAACAGGGAGCTGTTGGACGTGGACAGCAGCCTCCCGCACACCAGGTCGGCGGCGTTGCCGTCCATGACGGACATGTCGGTCACCGTCTTCTCTCGCAGCGACATGTCCCCGTCGTCATCGTCGTCGATGAGGACGTAGGCCTTGACGTAGACCACCTCCGCCAGCCCCCAGCCATGGAGGCTGTGGTTGTCCCCCGATTCGTCCATGTTGTGGGCGTCCACGTAGGTCAGGGTGGAGGTCTCTGTGCCCGTCTCGTGCGGCTCCGTGGAGTTGTCCTCTGGCCCGGAGTAGGCCTGGCTGCTGGAGTCTGTCCTCCAGGTGGAGTCCCTCAGAGGTCCCCGGGGTCCATCCGGCTGGGCGTCCGGCTGAGCGTCCTGCTGGCGTTTGCTAGCGGTGGCCCCGTCAAGCGGTAAAGACACCTTTCCCCTGCCGCCGCTGCCGCCGCTGTTGACCTGACGCAGGCCGTCCCTCATGGCGGGAGAACCTGCAGCGTGACCATAATCATCATAATCCTGCACACTGCTGCCCTCTGCTGGGAGAAGAAATTATGGAAGGTACCCCATTTCGTTTTTTTTTTATTAACGCATGAGTTCACTATTCAATTACACATGTAACTGGAACAAAACAGAAATGTATATCTACAATACTTGATCATTTGTGATGGTTAATTAGACCAATGCTTTTTATACAGAGGACATATAAAAAAAGTTTTTGCTATTGCTATTTAAGTATTCATGTTACAGTATTTTAAATAACGTCAGTTGATTCACACACACTGTCTGTTGGTCTGGTAAGTAGAGACCATGCTGCCTGTTAGCGCTGGCCTGCAGAATGAATAAATCAAAAGAGGAAGAAGAGGTAGAGCGTAAGACAGGGGGCCCCTGGGGGCCCCAAACCAACGGAACTCTAAAGTGCAGCAGTGGAATGGTGAGCCTTGTCTTTTCATCCCTAAAAAAATGTATTTCTGCAAATGCACGCACAGACACAGACACACACACACACACACACACACACACACACACACACAGACACACACACACAGACACAGACACACACACAGGCAAATATATCCACAAGCCCTATCCTTCCTGCATCAACAAGGATGTTGGGGATACATCTCATGTGGTCGAGTTTAAGAGTGTGTGTATGTGTGTGTGTGGCCCAGTCATAACCTTTGGTCTAGAACATGCTATGCAGTGTGTACGAAGTGTCTCTATTCCCCATGAACGAGTCCTCAGCCTGACAGAGCCAGCTCTATGAATGAGTTATACCACTAATGGGTTCCACATACTGGGGAACAATGGATCAAAAATACATCTCAACATCGGCCCTTCCTGATCTTGTGAAAACTATAAAACATATACTGTATGCTTTTATTATATTTGTTTTTACCAAGTAAATGCCCCCAAGGAGGATGTTGTTACTATTAAGCTCATGTTTGATTTCAAATGACTTACGTTTTAACATGATAATAAGCAGTATGTTTATCAAAATAATAATCCTGGATCAATTCCAGGAATGTATCATGTGGTTCCCATTCAGCAAGGCTTCTTAATGGACCAACGTTTTATCAATGATTTGACAACTAAATGTTTTAAATCTGAACACAACAGTATCAGCATGAATGACACACTACCGCACAAGGGGTGAAATCAGCAATTTAATCAGTTAGAATAAATCAAATGGTCTATGGTGAATTCCTGGTTAAATCAAATAATAACAAAACATGATCCACTCACCATAAGTCTGGACAACTTCTACAGAAGAAAGGATGGACATCCAACTGGGAGAGGAGCGTGGGAGTCTATGGCGGGAAGAGAGTGTGTGTGTGTGTGTGTGTGTGTGTGTGTGTGTGTGTGTGTGTGTGTGTGTGTGTGTGTGTCTCTCTCTCTCTCTCTGTCTGTGTCTCTCTCTCACTCTCTGGGCTACACCATGGTGTTCATCTAGGGCGTAACAGCAGCTCTATTAAATCATCATCAGAATAAACAAACGTCCTATTATTAACCAATAGGCCAACAATATATGTATCTTGTTAACATAGCATTTATTACAATTATATTTTCTTTTCATCAGGTTTATAAAAATAAATCAATTAAAAAACGACAATGTGGCAATTCATGAAATCATGAATTATTGTTAAGAAAAGGTGGATATAAAAGACTTACATCGACGTGACTCGAGCAATGCTGAATGATTCAATTATAAAACAATGAAATAAATATCAACTGCTGAGTGTTATTCAGGGCAGACCAGGTCCCTTCCTCTCCTGGTGTCATGACAACATGCGAGGAGGAACATCTCCTCCGCTTAATGGATGTCGTTCACAGCAGGTCCATGGAACACAGAGTAGCTCCTGAGTGCTGGAGCCCTGGATGTGTTCCAATCAATAATACAGGAGCCAGACTCTCACATACATGAGGCCAAGAGGAATATCAGAGCGATCAAATATTCATGATCAGTGTCGGCCTCCTGCTGGGTGTTCTTAAACACACTGGAGAGGGCGGCGGGTGGATCATGTCAGTGGAGACTTAGGACACTGCGTATCAAAGAGAAAACAAGACAACTAAATGCAATTGGATGTATATCGTTTCTTATCAAACTAGGTGTAACTAAGCTCATAATATGGCAATTTAGTGTCACTCACTTGTAGCGCAACTCAGGTGAAGTCTTGTGAAACCGCCTCTAGAGGGAGACAAAGTCCCGCCTAAAATCCAAGTAACTGCCAGTCCCAGTTACTTACGTAACTGCCAGTCCCAGTTACTTACGTAACTGCCAGTCCCAGTTACTTACGTAACTGCCAGTCCCAGTTACTTACGTAACGCCAGTCCCAGTTACTTACGTAACTGCCAGTCCCAGTTACTTACGTAACGACAGCAGTTCGGCATGCTGCTCACCAACTTTCAGTTAGTTCATTTCTGGACATTAGTCAGTTCATAGTCTCCTCTAATTGGTAAATAAACTATTGAAATACATTGAGACGACCAGAAAGATATTTACCAAACCCTTTTATTACAGTCACAGCTGCAATCAGTACTAACATACTCAAAGGTTACGCGTCAACAGATCAGCCATTTTGACTCAATGCACATATGGAAAAAACAGCCATTTCAATATACACCATAATGACAGCCGCACTCGGCTCAACGAATCAGTAACACAAGGCCTTTACAACGGAAACAACAGTCAGCTGGATTGAGTGCTATGTGAGTGACAGGCAACAAACACTGGGATGTAAATAACATGGAGCATATGCTTTATGCAATGAATGAACTCAGTTTCTAAAAAGGGGATATTTAAGTTTCTCACCACTGTCGTTTTGTTGTTACACACACAGTGGAATGGTCACAGAATGGACACCTAGGTCACCAGGTTGATCCCTGGATTAGGTTTCTCACCACCGCGTGGCTATAAGTGCAGGAAGGCCTGCGTCTAGCCGCTGCCTTCTACTACTAGACCCTTCACTCCGTGGTCACACACACACACACACACACACACACACACACACACACACACACACACACACACACACACACACACACACACACACACACACACACACACACACACACACACACACACACACACACACACACACACACACACACACACACACACACACACACACACACACACACACACACACACACACACACACACACGCACACGCACACGCACACGCACACGTCCTGTGAACCACGTGCCTCAAACGCTCGTATGTGAAGAATGAGGTCACCGGCAGACGGATACATTCAGAGTCAGAAGGCCATTTTGGAGGTGGATGGACTTTTTTGTGTGCATTGTCAATTGACATTTTCGGGACCTGACGATTGGAGACCGATAGCTGGGGCGTATTCGTACGCTTGCATGCATGCATACCCCCGCACCACCGGGGGGCACCGCCGGGAAATCTTCAGGAAGACCGAGGAACACTTGAATGGTCTTCCTTTTGGAAACACTGCTATAAAAAAGACACTCAGCACCTGATCCATGGGGCGCTTCAAGCTGTTTGACAGGACCCCCCCCACCCTGCTCCACCCCTTGGGCAAAGGGTGGATCTCAACCACTCTCCATTTCTTGCCCAAAAAAACCCAGTAACCCCAAAAAACAAAAATGTTACTCAAGGGAGGGGGTGGGAGCGGGGAGGATAGTTTTTTTTTTTTGGTTAAACCATTTTTCTTCATCATCATCCATGTCCTTTCTGGGAGTCCCCCAAAACCTCAGGCCCCCGGGGTGCCGGCCTGCTGGCCAATCAGAGGCTCTCCGCCCTCTCTGTCCTCCCGGAGGGCGGGCTCCTGCTCGGCCAACGTCACCACGATGGTGTTCTCGTCCATCAGCTCGCAGGTGGGGTTGGAGAAGGCAGACAGGGGCAGCGTGATCCTCTGCATCTCCCGCTCGTACACCCGCTGCTCATGCTTCTTCTTCAGGTCCTGGCCCCTGGGGGGGGGACACACACACACACACACACTCTCTTCAGAGGGGGGGGGGGGGTACACACTGGTGCATGGGACTTTAAATCCATGACGTTCTCCCGTTAACCTCTTTTCCCCGTGTATGTATCTAGAGTAAGCACACCACCGTGACCACCAACACACACTACTAAATTAGCAATAAAACGTGTGTGAGAGAGCGTGAGTTCGAGCCACAGATGGTAACATCGTGTTGGACAGGAACACAATCCTTCCTGTTTGTTTGGCTGCCGGCCAGGGCTGTGAGGCATTATGTAACCCCCAGAATGTCTGCTCTCTGCTATGGAGATAATTTACGGTCCCTCATCTCACTCACACATTGCAGCAGAACTCGAATGCTTATTATACTTCTATACTTATTCTCTCTGACCCAATGTGTTACTCATTGCTCTCAAACAACAAGCTTCTCTCAACAGGTAAGATGACAATGGGCACAGGTTAATTCAATGGGCCGTATATGGTCTACACCTCTCTCATGTTCCCAAACCTGAAGGGTATAGGAGCTGGGTTTGATTCCACATCACCGTGGGACATTAGGGACCTGTGTGGGACTAGCCCTATTTCACTGAGAAACACAGAACTTCTACTGTATTAGATAAGATAGGTCATTTATTAGTCCCACAGCGAGGAAAAAAGGGACAGTGCAGATAAAAAAAAAAAAGTAGGATAAGGAGTGGTTCTATCTGTACTGGACTAGCAGAGGGCTGTGGTGGTTGTTCAGTCCGACAGCTGCAGGAAGGAAGGGACGGAGAGACGGTATCTCTCCGTGAGACAGCGTGGGGGAAGCAGCCTGTCACTGAAGGAGCTGCACAGGGCAGACAAAGCCTCCTGGAGGAGGTGGGACATCAGGTCCAACAGGGACCACAGCTATTCAACCCACTACTACTTCAGCGGGTTTTGTCGTCCTTCAGCCCCTGCGTGGAGGGGCCTTGGTGGGTCTCAGTTTCTTTCTCCAAAATAGACGAGGGTGCAGGCGTTCACCGGCCCAGCTCTGGAGGGCTCTGAATAGCAGGCCGAGCAGCAGCTGATGCCTGCTCCCAGCCAAGGGGAACATGCATGCTGTATGGCACGTGTATCCCCCATCCACACACCATAACGTTCATCTAATCCAACATACGTTCGGTAAGTGATCATGTGTTTACGGGCCAAATGGGGTTGATGATGGAAAAAAGTAGGTAGGTCTTGTGTAGCTTGTTCTAGGAGTAGCGTGTGAGGAGTGGGGTGTCAGTGAGTGTGTGCGTAGAGAGTGTGTAGCAGAGTGAGGAAAGTGAGCGAGTGGCAGAGAAAGCAAGTAACCTTAAACAACATGAGTGAGTGAAGTCCTGGACATACAGCGTGGCGGTGAATAAAACACCACGCCCTATAGTTTACCAACTGCTGAAAAGGTCACGGTTAGCCCTGAAACAAGAAGTGGCTTCAGCCCAGGCGGAAGACGGCCTCCTCCTGGGCTGCCTCTCAGGAAGAGGCCAACACCTTCCCATGTCTATTGTGCTGATCCATGTACTTTTCTGTTTAACCCAGCGACAAAAATGTCAGTAAAAAAGTTGCTCACAAGCTAAATATGAAGCGATGCTGTGCTGATGTTTTCTATGTCTCCCCTTGTATTGATTGAAATGATTGAAGCTTTTGAGGCTGACTTGAAGCCTACCTCTTGTAGAAGTAGCCCAATGTGATCCCTGCTCCCAGAAGGATGAGAACGGCCATCATGAGCACTCCAAGGACGGTACCTGGCACCGGAACACACTCGTTAAACATTCTGACCAAACATGCAAAGAGAAATGACATGAAATGACATGGGTATGGTTACAAACACAGTAGTCAATTAGAAATGTACAAACAAACACTACAATCTCTAAATCCAGCAAACAAAGCATAGGATAAAGCAATTGCCACGTAGACATTGAATCAGGACATCCACATCACTGTGGAAACAGGTTAATGCTATTAACCAGTTTCCAGGTTCAATCCTGGTTCAATTTTAGAGCTTAGTTTACTCTTTCAAAAAAAACAGCCAATCCTGTCCACAAGTGTTTCCTTATAAATGAATGATACTATTATTGAAATCATTCATTTGAAAGCATGTTATCCAATTATTGGATATGTGTTTTGTTAGGTCCAACACTACTGAAATGAAGGGCCAACACCATGAATCATTGGACATTAAAAAGGACGACTCAATCAACTAATTAACCCATTAACTAAAAGCCACCTACCCAGAATCCCCAGGTCCTTCTTCTTCGTTGGTGTGCGCACTCGCTGGCTGATGCCCATGACAGGCTGCACGACAGCCACCTCTCCCTGAACAGGGCCCGACTCGGCCGGCTGGAGAGCCCCTGTCTGAGGGGGGGGGGTGGTGGTGGTGGTGGTGGTTTCTGCACTGACTGTCTCCTCTGAGAAGGAAACCAAAACCAAACTCAGTCAAAAGGAACAACACTATGGGGAGGAGGGGGGAGGGTCTGCACCAGACTTTGGTGCTGGGAGCAGGAGGAGTAGGTGGTGGTGGAGGAGCTGGTGATGGTGGTGGTGGAGGAGCTGGTGATGGTGGTGGAGGAGGAGCTGGTGATGGAGGAGCTGGTGATGGTGGTGTGGGTGGAGGAGCTGGTGATGGTGGTGTGGGTGGAGGAGCTGGTGGTGGTGGTGTGGGTGGAGGAGCTGGTGGTGTGGGTGGAGGAGCTGGTGGTGGTGTGGGTGGAAGAGCTGGCTCTAGGCGGGTCATGCTTATTTCCCCCAAATTCAGTCACTCTGGATTGAAGGTGATATGACCATAGTGCACCATCACGCAGACAATGTTATTTGTTATTACCGTTGGACCAATTTCATTACCAATGAACCAGAAAAAACACACACACACACACACACACACACACACACACACACACAGCGAGGATCAAGAACTGCTTATGGCCATTTGAAATCTGAACTTTACCCCCTTTTCATTAGGGTAGGAGACGGTGGTAAGCTTAGATATGTGAAAGCTAGACAGTTGTAAGCTAGGGGCTTGTAGAACCGGAGGAGACAGGAAGCTGAGTCAGGAGACAGGAAGCCGAGAAAAAATAAGTTGTTTACAATCTCTCCTGGCATTAAAGGGCTGCGCCCTTTAACACCATGATAGCTGCAGCAGCCAATCACCTGCCGTCTCCAAGGGAGAACTCCTCCTCTCTACCAATGGGTGGAGGGCCTGGCCGTGGCCCGAGGCTAGGCCTGCTGGGAGGGACCACTTTAAGGTTTAACGCTCAGAAGAAAAACAAACGGTTAGCAGTCTGGTTGAATCAACAGTCTTGTTATTGTATGACTTGGGACGGCCCAAAGACAAAACAATGAAACACTTTGTCACAATACAAAACTAGACACCAACTTATATAGTTGATAACGTTGGTGAGCAAGATTACACTCTTGACAAGAAGTCAAAAATATTGAAATTAACCCTTTATCAAAAAGTTTGACCCTAAACATAAGAACTGTTGGAGACAACAGCAGGAAGGACAATGTCAAAGCAAGGCTGAAACATCTAATGTTTTTAGAAGAGTTTGTTTGGACCTTATAGGATGTTTTGCATCGTTCTACTCAAAACCCAACCTGGTCGACTATTAATAGACAAAAAGTAGTTTGAGGAAGGGCAAAGAGAGCATTTCATTGCAGAGATGTAGTCCGTGTTGGTCTACCGATGCCATCTTGCTGCTCTGACATGTAAGGTCATATAAACCTACAAGCAACCTGTAGAAGTTTCAAAATAAGATGTTTCAAACTATTTCAAAAAACACCAGTAAGGCATAACGTATAACGTGCAATTATAAAGTACAGCTATGTATAACTGGTTTGGTTATTTGAAAACTTTAAGTTGAGCTTGTGTTTAGTTTGAATGCTTGGAGGTAAGGTTTTGCAGTGAGTCTACCTGTGCATGGTTGGATAGAGCAGGCCTGTCTCTGGACGGTCCCGTCGGGGCCCCCAATGAAGCACCAGGGGCCCTCGGAGGAGTCTGGGTTCCGGCAGTAGTTGTGGTCGCCGACACCTATCGCAAACAAAAGAGAGGCAACACATTATTACTTAGTAGGCCGAGAGATAGATAATGTTCCTCTGATCAAAACTAAATCAATAAATCATTCACCAACAGCACTAATATGATCTCACACCACAAGTAGCAAACTCCAACGAGGAAACCCATCTTACATTGATTAAATGGAGAGGAACAACTATGTAGGATGGTTTATTCGATGTTCTCTACCTAAGTTCACGCTATTCCAGATCTAGGCAGTTCAATACATCTTCATAATAACACAACATGAATGCAAGGGAACACGCGTGTCTCAAAGTAATAAAACAGATGAAGCTATGAAAAACAGGTGTGGTTTCCGATCGACCCCCTCCATGTGTACCTGTCTCAGAGTCCGGATGGACCACGTCCTCCTCTCGGGTCAGGTTGGTCCAGACCAGACATGGGAGCCCCGTGGAGGAGACCTGGAGGTCCCCTCGGTACCCAGCTCCATCGGACCTCAAACAGTCTGGGAAGTTATCAATTCAACACAACGTTAGTTACATGACGAGTTGTGTTGCAGTCTTTAAACCAGTCCGAAGCGAGCAGTTTTAAATTAAACCAATTGAAAAACAAGACAGACCGACAGTCTGTAAAGCGCTCGTACCTCCAGGTCTGCTCCAGACCTCAGACCCGCTCAGAACCACCAGGACCAAACTAACCAACATGGTGGTAAATGCTGACGGAGTGAATATCGAACTGGTGCCGAGGCGGTTCACTGTTCCATGGTCATAGAAAATGGGGGAAAGAAAGTTAAAGTAGTAGTTGTTGGAGCCTCTGGTCCTTCGAATGGAGTCCCAGCCGTGTGTGTGTGTGTGTGTGTGTGTGTGTAGGACCCGTCGAGGCTCTCAGGTTTCTGGTAAACAGTCTCAGCCTCGGCCAGCCTCTCTCTGCAGTGCGACTCCCCTTCACTTCTTCACGGTCCTAAACACACACCGGATTCAAGAAGCGAATCAGCAGAAGAGACTATTTATCTTTAAAGAAAATAACATTTCGCACAGATTTGTGATATATGAAAAGGCTTCTGCTAATCGTTAAATGTTAAACATACGTTAAATCCTCAGTTATCATCAGATGGTCCTCCCCAGGCCAACTCGATTGGAATTGTGATACGGTGGGAAAACTGTAAAATGTTTTATGTTTCACCGAAAGAGGTTCAGGTTACATTATTAGTATATTAGTATTTTACTTTCCTGATGCAAAAAAAATAAATCAAAGTCAACATCGTTAACACTAAGATAATGCAGCTTGTGTATGTGTCTGTTGTGCCTGTTCTGAGTTCGGGATGACCGTTAATGTCAGTTAAAACCAGCCTAAACCGCCCTCTTTGAGAACGTCCAGTGTGTAGTCCTCGGTGCTGAGGCAGCTGACCTCAGGGAGGAGAGGCTGAGAGGTGAGGGGGGGTCAGTGAGGCCTGGTCTGTATACAACACATGCCGTGAACACACACACACACACACACACAAGCTCCCTCTCTCGCACTCTCTAGTCTGGCCCATTGTGGTTTGGTTTGTTGTTGTGGTTCAACGTCATTGAATGACATTGTTGGGACGCCAGGGTTTGCAAAGTGCACCCTTCTTCTCCCGTGGCTCTGTCTCGTCTCTTGGTCATTGCCTGTAATATTGATGAGAAAAACAATGATTCTTGATATACTAATGGTTGTGCGTGGGCTTGTGAAGTGCCTTGTTGCTTGCTGCTAGGGTTAATCATTTGATTAGACACACAGCGGCTTGAAGCTCAGCCGCTCGGAAAAATGCTTTAGCAAATGTACACCAAAGGCTTTAAGAAGTCCAGATGGTCACTTTCCAATGACGTACACACACACACCCCCCCCCCGTTTGGACATTAAACTTAAAACGTTCCTTTATTAAAACAGTTTATTGTTCAGTATCGTTTATAAGACAGCATCCCATATAGAGCTTGAATAGAATCTAAAAACACACGCACACTTTCAGTTTTAAATCCTTCCTCTGCCGATAAGTCATTTCATTATTTTTTGGCACATTGATTAGAATTAAATATCAACGACAAATAGACTGGGAACAGAATGAACCAAATAATGACAACAAGGCAGGAACAAAATTGTTGGATTTTGTTCACTTCCAAACTTTTCTCCATTTCCAGTTACATCATCTGCCTAGAAGTGGGATGTGGTGCTGTTGTCAGACTGCTGTGTGTGTGTGTGTGTGTGTGTGTGTGTGTGTGTGTGTGTGTGTGTGTGTGTGTGTGTGTGTGTGTGTGTGTGAGTGTGTGAGTGTGTGTGGGTAGGTGGTGGGCAACCAGCAGCTATTTATCAGAGCCAGTCCACCATCACAGGCCCTCCTGGGGACCGGCCCATGGACACTTATCTGGGCAGAAGGCCTCTAATGGACCATTAACGGCCGGCTCCTCCCCCTTGTAGCACCAGTCAGCCAATCGCTGGTCTTCTTGCCACATTACATCATTTAGTGTCTAGCTGAGCTTTGGCTCGCCGTGGGGATGGAATCCAATAAGACATTGTAGACAGAACATAAGAGGAGCAGGAGGAGAGATCTTCTGCTGTAGGGCTCCCAAGGTTAGTCTGGCAGAATGTAACACATGAGGGGATCATATAGCATCACAAGGTGATTTGACCCAAGCAGTCTTGGTTAAGAGTGTGTGTGTGGGGGGGGATGATGACACTGTGTAGCAGAACGGTTGCAGTAAGTGATTGCTTGTGTAAATTCTGGCGTTGCCAGATGCTAGTGAACGGCAGTCACCATAGACAGTCAAACAGTCGGCATGCTTTCAAACCCACCAGATGGACGGTGGCTTTGACAGATGGGTTCCTGAAGTTCTGGCTCTGCTCTGTGTAGGGTATAGGAGTTTTTATTTCCCTAGTACTTTACGCATCGCATAGCCACACCAAAACCCCGGACAGAGGCTGTGGGGGGCCTCAGGGGGCCTCAGAGAGGCCGGGTCTCAAGCCACGGCGTCCGCATAGGTGGTAGGAAAGTGAAGGCCGTTCTGACCCAGATGACCTAACAATTCCTGGACAGTGCGCTGCAGGGTCAAAGGGTCGGCGAGGGTTCGGAGGTCAGAGGAGACCTTCAGCAGCCTCAGGAGCAAGGCAGCCCTGGCCAACAGGCCACACAGGGCGCTGTGGAAGCGGGAATGCATCAGAAGGGTCAGCCAGGCGGCGCTCAGGGTGTCACCTACCACACACGGACACAAAACAAGACGTCAACCTTCCTACACTGACAGACCCTGGAATGAACCCATTCAACCTTCAACAATAAGTCTCACTTATGTACACACAATGAGACAGCAATGCTCTTATTAGTCAAATTAGGTTTTAAGCAGGATAGCTGAACTGGTTTAATATCAGGCAGCAGAACAGTTCTTTACAAATACTTGAACTCACATTGAAAGAGCAGAAGCATACATGGGTTAGGGGTTAATCTGCGCTTGTTGCCCCCCCCATAAACCAGACGCACCTGGCAGGAGGGGTTTGAGGGCCGCCAGGTGGTCCAAGACCCGGGGAGCCGTCTCGCTGGCCCACGCCCTCAGGCGCCCCGCCAAGGCAGGGCATTCTGGGTATTTGTCCCCCAACTGTAGCAGGCGGGGCAGCAGGAAGGCGGTCATGACGGAGGGCTCGGCGAACACGTTGGCCTCGTCCTGCTCGTACAGATTGGAGCACCTGCAGTCATCCATGCAATCCGTTAATATGATGCAGGGGTTCTCAAACTGGGGTCTATAGCCTGGGGGTCCGCTAAATTATTTGTAAATAAAAAAATTATTATCTATATCTATATAGATATAGATATAGATATAGATATATATAGATATATATCTATATATAGATATATATATAATTCTTCTTATTTTTTTTAATCGAATTTTCGTTCAAAAAATGCATATCTACAGACGGGGAACATTTGCGCCAATCAAAACAGCATATTGTGTTCATTACTCCCACCCATGTTAGTTTTGGGCCAATAGAAACTCTTTCTGCCAATGATTTGAATAAGAAGCAATACGTTCATTATTTTAAAATTGAAGCACATAATGAAAGTCAGCCTTAGACTGGTCATTTGAAATGTCTGGGTTTATAGGACTATGCCACATATCTTTACTGTTCATAGTCATAGGACTTTGTCTTGTTACTGTTAATATTGTTACTGTGCGTAGTCATAGGACTTTGTCTTCAGATTCAGATTCAGAAAACTTTATTAATCCCGAGGGAAATTAAGGTGCAACAGTTGACACAGGGGGAATAAATGCACACACAAGAATACTAAAACCTAAGCTAAAAAACAAAACAACAACTAACTAAAATAAAACTATTATAAACAAAAATAGTTAAAATAATTCTAAATGAAGTCTAAATGTATTGATAAGTGAAGATAATTTACAGTATTATAACAGTAGTACGTAGGTATATACAATACACAACAATACGTATAGTGCAAATTGGCAGTAATAATACTTGTTCAGTCATAGGACTATGTATTGTTACTGTTCATCTTGTTACAGTTCATAGTCATAGGACTATATCTTATTACTGTTCATCTTTTTTTTTTCTATTTTCTATTTTTTTCTATTTTTTATTCTATTTTTTATTCTATTTTTATCTATTTTTATTTTATCTTATTCTATAACTGCTGTCTGTCGTCGGGTATTGCACACAAGAATTTCACATCACTGCTTTATACTAAACTGTAAACTGTGAAGTGACAATAAACTTGACTTGACTTGACTTGACTTGATCTTGTTACTGTTCATAGTCATAGGACTATGTCTTGTTACTGTTCATAGTCATAGGACTATGTCTTGTTACTGTTCATAGTCATAGGACTATGTATTGTTACTGTTTATAGTCATATGACTATGTCTTGTTACTGTTCATAGTCATAGGACTTTGTCTTGTTTGTGTTCATCTTGTTACTGTTTATAGTCATAGGACTATGTCTTGTTACTGTTAGTGTTCATATTGTTACTGTTCAGTCATAGGACTACTCATTATAAATGTCTGGGTTAAGTCTTTTTAGGACACATCGTTTTACTGTTCGGTCCGAGGACTTTGTCTTGTTAGTGTTGTTACTGTTCATCTTGTTACTGTTCATAGTTATAGGACTATGTCTTGTTACTGTTCATAGTTATAGGACTATGTCTTGTTACTGTTCATAGTTATAGGACTATGTCTTGTTACTGTTCATAGTTATAGGACTATGTCTTGTTACTGTTCATAGTTATAGGACTATGTCTTGTTACTGTTCATAGTTATAGGACTATGTCTTGTTACTGTTCATAGTTATAGGACTTTGTCTTGTTACTGTTCATAGTTATAGGACTATGTCTTGTTACTGTTTATAGTCATGACTATGTCTTGTTACTGTTCATAGTTATAGGACTTTGTCTTGTTACTGTTCATAGTTATAGGACTATGTCTTGTTACTGTTGTTACGGTTCATCTTGCTACAGTTCATAGTCAAAGGACTATGACTTGTTACTGTTAAGTCATATGACTATGTCTTGTTACTGTTCATAGTTATAGGACTATATCTTGTTACTGTTGTAAAGGTTTATAATATATATATAAATATACAAAGTGTATAAGTGGTATTAACATGATTCAAATTGAAATGGGTTTATTACTATGAAACAGGTCTGAAGTATTTAGGTTGAACATTTTTAGAATACCAATAGTTCCAATGGCCTCTTAGAGTACAAATGGTAGTAAGCGTATGTTTAATCTGTTACGAGTTTGAGGGGTCCTTGGATTTTGAGGGGCCCCAAAAAGTTTGAGAACCCCTTAATAAAGAATTAATTATTTATAATTATATTATATGAGGTATAACTGAGAAGTTAACATCTCTAATAAACTCTCAGCTATGGTGAAGGCGAGGTGCTTCGCTGGGGTTTACCCACCGGGTCTCCCGGGCCTCTCTCAGTACCGTCGGGAGGTCCAGCTCGGGCAGGTGGCCCAGCAGCACGCCCAGCGTAGCCGGACACTCCCAGCAGTTCTCCAACAGGAAATCCATGACGAAGGTCACCTCCTGGTTCACCTGCATGAGGTGGACACTCCCCTGCCCTCCCGCTCCTCCTCCCGCTCCTCCTCCTCCTCCTCCTCCTCCTCCTCCTCCTCCTCCTCCTCCTCCTCCTCCTCCTCCTCCTCCTCCTCCTCCTGCTCCTCCTGCTCCTCCTGCTCCTCCTGCCATATGGTGGCGGAGCATGGAGGCGAAGCGGGCGGCCGTCATCCGAACCTGCTGGTCCTCGTCCTGCAGCAGGTAGAGGCAGGTGTCGGTCAGCCTGTAGGGGTTAAACAACAGGGCAGATGACAATAGAATCACCATTTAACAAACTGAAGTACGAAGGTCACAACATTTTGCATGTTTTTGGTGGTGGAGAACTGCATTTAACTTTTTGGGGGGATATTGTTTCGGCCATTTTTGCCTTTATGCACAGTGGAGATTGACAGGAAAGTGGGTGGAGAGAGAGAGAGGGAATGACATGAAGTAATGGACCACTGGCTGGAATCTAACCAGGGTCTCCGCCTCAGTGGATGACAAACTTACAGAATAAGCTATCAAGCCGCCCCCTAAAGTGCATTTTTAACTAAACATGCACAAATGGGTGAAATATTGCTTCATGTCTTTGTCTTGTTGATATGAGTGTTTCTGCCTGGTTTGGTACCTGGCGCCGATGTCCCTGATCTCTGTCCCTGCAGAGCTCAGCAGGGGGCTCCCAGCCAGACACAGGGCTTTGGCGCAGGCGGCCCTCAGGACCTCAGAGGCCCCTGGAGAACAGTGGTCCTCCAAGATGCTGCACCAACGAAGACGGGAGGCGGACCCCTGTGGGCTGAGGGGCAACAGGGCTGACTTAGAGAATGTACCGGAATGTTCTCACTGAACATGGACTGGTGTTCAATGTGAACTGTGAGTGACCCCACACAGTGGGGGGCTGTGAGGCTCCCTCGATTATGAAGGAGGTTTCAATAAAAAGAAGAATATGCAAACGGTCTAAACATACACAAATTAATCAAACTTTAGTTTGAAGCAATCAGAAGTTCCACTGTGTGTGTGTGTGTGTGTGTGTGTTACAGTATAGGAGTGCTGACCTGTAGACCAGCAGCACACTGGCAGCACACAGGGCTTGGGACAGCAGCTCGGGGCCCCCTCTCTGCCCCTCCAGGTCTCCTAGCAACAGCTCCAGACACTGCTGAAGCTCCGCCCCCTCGGCCGGGTCAGCCTGTGAATCATGAGGGGCCACAGAGGAGGAGGTGGAAGGGGGAGCTCCTGTGGTCATCACTGCCACCAGCGCTGCTAGGTAGCTCCTGCGGTACTCCACATAGTCACTCAACAGCACCCCCTTCAGGTTGGCCTGCACATACAACCACGCCTGATGTCAAAGAACAACAACAAGCCAATATGCAAGAATATGTCTTATATGTGGATAGCTTTGCACTGGCATCATTATCCACTTTTGCCTTAACATATTATATATTTGACAATGTGTTAAAAGGAGGCAACACTTACTCATAGAGTTGGATGAGGCCTAGCTATCAAAGCCGGGATTTGTGGATTACTTTAGGGCCCATATGTTCATTTTCATTTAAAGGTTGCACATATACCTTGACTTGCCTGTGCCTGCTATGTTCACACTGTTCCTGGATCAGGATCACTAATACATACACATATGTACCTGTGTGCTCAATGTGGTAGAATATGGCCTACTGCAGCCACTGTACAGCATGTAACCCTGACCCTGTTCCTCAGCCACTGTACAGCATGAAGCCCTGACCCTGTTCCTCAGCCACTGTACAGAATGAAGCCCTGACCCTGTTCCTCAGCAGCTGAACTGGGAGGTAGCAGTAGCTGAGCCACAAGGGGAGCAGATTTGATCCCAAGTCAGGGTGTCTCTGGGAACCCCTGTGAATGTGTATGTGGTTTTAGAAAAGGAGCTTTGTCTTGGGGCTTTTGCCTGATCCATATGCCATATGCACTCACCTGTAACTCTCTCCGGATCACCTGTTGCAAATGGGTGGTGCTGAGGCCATGCCCCTCCATTACCCAGGTAACCAATAACAGCTTCAGGTCGGGGCTGGCTGAAGAAAAACTCTCCCACATTTGGACCGCCCACGCTGGGTCCACACAAAGGAAGCGTGCGGCTGTTTGATGGTAGAACAGCGAGCCTACCTGTTGCAGGCGACAGGAGTGTGGAATGTGTAAAGAGTACGTATAGGGGCTTGGCTATGGGGCTAGGCAACACTGTTCCTAACATATCATTACACACAAGACTATCCTGTAGCATCGACCAGCAGCTGAGCTTCAGTTTCAGTTTCAGTTTCATTAACAGTGTGGCAGCAAGGGGAGACACAATCAATAACAACCTAACGTACATGTTGACAATATCAGCCCAGATCTATGCCAAATAATCAAAATAAACCATAGCTCAGCAGATCTGAGTGAGTGAGTGAGTGAGTGAGTGAGTGAGTGAGTGGTGTGTGTGTGTGTGTGTGTGCTTGCGTGTGTATGCGTGCATGCGTGTTTCGGCAGGCGCAGCACCTGAAGCCGGCCCTGTGGTCTGGTGAGCTCATGCAGGAGTGTGCCACTCAGCTGGTGAAGGAAGGCCTGGGAGCACAGAGCCCTGAGCGCTTCGATCACCGCCAGATAGGCCGCTCCCACCAGGGGGCAGCACTGAGCTCCGGTCGCCAGCCAATAGCACGACTGGACCCTGCTTAGCACCTCCTCCAGGTCGGCGGAGCCGTCCCTGAATTGAACCAAACGGGAACAGAAAGTCTTCGGCTGTCCATCACAGTGCAGAACATGCTGATTTCATCATGAATCTATGCTGTAAGTTTGGGATGAATTAGGATGAATTAGGATGAATTAGGGATGAATTAGACATCTTTAGGTTGGTGGCTGTGTCCTTGTCGTCAGGAGGTGCCTTAAAGAACAAGTTTACAAGCCAGTAAACTGGCTTCTGTAAGGCACCTCCCAGCACAGGTAGAGTGTGTGGTGGTGGCTGGTTTCACCTGTAGGGGCCTTGATTACCAAGGCCCCTACAGGTGTGACCCTCATCAGCCCCTAGATTCTAATCAGACTAACTGGGGCCAGGTGAGGCTGCTTCAACCAGCCACCACCACACACACTCCACATGTTAGAATGATAGCAGAGACTAGCCCCCATCAACACTCCTCCACCAATCAATCTAAAGGACAAAGCAAGGCATTCATCACTTTGTTCGGTAGTGGGAACATGTAACTGGTAACTTAATACACTAATTATTAATAAATTAAAAGGTGCGGTAGGGAAGATTTAAGAGCTAGTGCAATTTGTTAGAAATTGCAAAGCCATCCATCAGCTATTAGTGCGTGAAATGCACTGTGAGAATATCTGCTATATATCCGTCTGTGAGAGTATGAACTCATTCAGATTTAGGTCGCTCCCGGCTCATTCGCGACCATCTCTCTTCTCTGATTGGTTCAGGGAATCCATCTTGCCTGTCAATCACAGGTGCTTGAAATGAAACACTTCTCAATGGTGGAGCAACGTAAGGAGGGAGCAGTGGAGCCACATTGTGCCCTTGGGGTGATAATGGATGACTACAGCCCTGATTCCCCATTCACTGGTTGTCCTCAGAGGCGTACCTGTGGGAGCACAGCGCTCGGTCCAGCACAGCTCTGGTCTGCAGCAGCTGGCCGTGCAGTCGGTTGTGACCGCAGAGCACGTGACGGCCCGGAGGGAGCTGGGCCGTCAGCTGGAGGAGGATGGCTGTGTATTGCGAGGGCGTCGTCGTGGCGACCAAGGCTTTAGACGCCATGGTTCTCACGCTGTGGATGGGACTGGCCGCCAGCTGCAGCAGCGGAGCCAGGAACCCGGACAGAGCTCTGGGAAAGAACCACCGAATGACAACTAGTAAAACTAAATGTTATTTTTTAAATATATATATAATAATTATATGAATAATTCACATTATAATAATAATACATAATTATTATTATTAATAATGAATAATAATAAAATAATTATTGTTTTAAAATTGTAAAATAAATATTATATATATATATATATATATATATATATATCATATAATGATATTTAAAAAATATATATACACTCCAGGACATTTGGGGTGTATAAAACCACAGTAAAAAGGTCAAACCAGCAAGTAGCAGGGGGCTGTACACGTGTTCCCTGTAATGAGGGGGGTCCCCATGGGACAGTATTCTTCCACAAAATATATCTGATTTATATTTTTATATTTTCTCCATACTTGGAGAACCTTCTCCATACTCATGCACACAGACCTGTTAATTAGCTTAATCTAATTAAGAGCTCGGGGAAAGTGAAATGCCACACGGGCAAGAAACCCAACAACGCACTAACGAAATAAGACCAAAAAGTGGTTAGAAAAGTAAGACATTTTTTTTAGATGAAGATGAAATATGACAATTACTTTTAGCCTTGGTTATTTGATAACCACGTCGGGCAAGTACTTTTTGTGACCTACTTGCCTGACCGGGGAAGTAGTGAAACAAACCTTAACGTGGGGCCTGTCATTTGATAAACTGTATAAACAATGTGGTGTTCAGTATTCTCACTTAGCACCGTGTAGCATATTGTCCCACTCATACATGAAGGACGATCACGGGAAGAACACCACCCCACTCACCCCGTGGGCTCCGAGAGGCCGGGCTGCAGCTTGGCCAGCAGGGTGAGGATGGGGTAGAGGGAGGGGTGGAGGCGGAGCCTGGCCTCTCCGGCCGGGCCCTGGAGGTCCACGGCCGCTCCCCGCAGTTCCCCCAAGAGGAAGGGCTGCAGGGCGGGGTGGTGCAGGAAGAAGGCCGGGGCGGAAATGCCGTGCTGGACCAGGCCGTCCTCCAAACCGCCGGGCCGCTGGCCCAGCATTCGTGAGCACAGAGAGCCTGGGAGGTCAAAGGTCATTATAGACAGAGAGAGATGGTGCCCTGCCCAGGGACTACAGATGAAAACGTGGAAACCAAAAGAATGGCATTCAACTGCAACTTATAAAACATAAACATCGGAGCAGTGCATTTGCATTCTCTTGTGAAATCTTGTTGAAATCTTGTGAATTATTGCAATCAGAATCAGAATCTGAATGCCTTTATTGTCATTGTACATGTACAATGAAATTGTACAAGCTAAATAAAATAAACTGGTTAAAAACGTCCATGTATATATATAGCGGAGTCAGCCATGCAAGGTGACAGACAGGAGCAGTTAGGGTGTCTTGCTCAGGGACACCTCGACACCGGTTGTCAGTTGACCTCTCTACCTCCCAGTAGCTCTGTGTGTGTGTGTGTGTGTGTGTGTGTGTGTGTGTGTGTGTGTGTGTGTGTGTGTGTGTGTGTGTGTGTGTGTGTGTGTGTGTGTGTGTGTGTGTGTGTACACACACACACACACACGTATTGCAAATAAGAAGTGTATTTCCTTCCAAAATACATTATTTCACACTTTGGCCGTGTGCCACTGGAATCCATATTAAATATCAGAGCAACAATAAGAAGAGCAGCGTCTCACTGTACAGCTGCAGGGCGGCATTCCTCATGGCCCAGCATGGGGAGCTCAGCAGAGTCAGGGACAAGATGGCCACGTCCGACCCAAACTGCAGCATAGCTCCTCCCAGCCCGGAGCCCCGGACCAGGGCCTGTAGGGTATGCACCGCACACACCTGGAGGGAACACGGCGCATAGAGGGGAACTGCTGGGTTCACACAGGAGCTTCAAGAGTATATGTAGGAAGCATTGATAGAACTTAAATGTGATTCTCTATTGACATTTGATTGGGCTGTTTTGCTCTTTTATTTTATTTTATTGTGAAAAGTCTTTGAGTGTCTAGAAAAGACAAATATAAATAAAAAATATAATAATAATCATAAAATATTATTATTATACATATATTTTTAAAATAATTATTATACTTTTTTTTATTATAACAAAGAAAAACATATGGGTTTAATAAATTCCGAAATAAAGTTTTGTAGTTTTCAACGACTGTTATTAGTCCAATATAACTACCGTTATATGTCTATAGAAAGATACTAGACGTTACTAGAACACAAAGTTTGAGGTTTCAATCCCCTCCTTTTAAACCAACCCTCATTGGGTTTACATTGCCTCTGGTAAACCAGTTTAAAGAGAGAGCCAACCTCCACCCCCCCCATGGTACATTGGTTTGTAAATAAAGTGTTGATGCGACACACCTGTGCTCCACTTATTGAAACCACTTATTTGTTTAAATGTGTGGTCAGGGGGTTTGGTGGTGTTGGTGGTTTTCTATTGGCTGACCTGAGGGAGGTCCAGGGTCTGGTCCCAGGTGTCAGCCAGCGGGTCCTTGGCCGTGTCCAGCAGCATGGCCACACTGTGGGAGAGGAGCGGCCTGGAGCCGTTGGCCTCCTCCGCCGACGTCACGCACAGCAGCAGCATGGGGAGGCCTGCCGCCCGCCTGGTCACCGAGCTGGACCGGGCAGACCGGACCACCTGTAGCCCCTAGAGAGAGAGACCGAGACAGAGACAGAGAGAGAGACAGAGAGAGAGGACAGAGACAGACAGAGAGAGAGAGAGAGAGAGAGAGAGAGAGAGACAGACAGACAGAGACAGAGAGAGAGAGAGAGAGGGAGCGGGAGAGAGAGACAGAGAGAGCGAGACAGAGAGAGAGAGAAGATACAGTTGTCAACAAAAATATGGCAGTTTCCTATTAATGGCAAAACAATAACGGTTATTATGGTTTATTACAATCATTATTTGTTTTTACATCTTAAGAAAGTCAGTTTTAACATGGCTCCATAACCATCCACTAAGTCTTCTTTTTTCAGTGTAGACCTATCTGTTCCGTGACGCAAGCAGAGCTGTGTGTGTGTGTGTGTGTGTGTGTGTGTGTGTGTGTGTGTGTGTGTGTGTGTGTGTGTGTGTGTGTGTGTGTGTGTGTGTGTGTGTGTGTGTGTGTGTGTGTGTGTGTGTGTGTGTGTGTGTGTGTGTGTGTGTGTGTGTGTGTGTGTGTGTGTGTGTGTGTGTGTGTGTGTGTGTGTGTGTGTATCAGCAGCTTCACTTCACAAACCCGCTCTAGTATGTCTTTACTCTCTCGCAGGTACATGATGAATTTACCCAGCATGCCTCTGTGCCCCGCTCACCTGTCTCAGCATGTGGGCGGGGATGTCCCTCCATTCTGGGTCCCCACTGCACAGCAGAGCTGCACAGAACCGGGTGAAGCCCACCCCGCAGCCCTCCACTGCCCCCTGGTGGCGGAAGAGATTTAAAACGTGCTCGTCACGGGGGACATGGACAGGACTGGACAGGACAGGACTGGACAGGATTTTTCCCAAAGTGCTTTTATCCAAAGTGCTTTACAAGTCATGCCTCACATTCACCCATTCATAGACGCATTCAACCACCGCCGACAGAGTCAGCCATCAAGGAGACAGCCAGCAGGTCAGGAGCAGTTAGGGTTAGGGTGTCTTGCTCAAGGACACCGACAGTTTTTGCTAGAAGGAGCCGGGGGATCAAACCAGCAATCTTACAGTTGTGAGACTCTTCCTCCTGTGCTAACACCACCCCATCCTGCATGCATCCTGCATGGATGAAACCTCTGCGTGGGGGAGAAGTGTGAGCATGGACTAACTCACCCAGTGGCGACACTTGAGAAGAATGTTCTGGAATACTTTGGCGGCTCGTCTGAGGTCCTCTGTTGTGAGAAGACAGTCTGGCCTGCTCTCAGCCAGGAGTCGCTCCACAAGGAGACCCAAAAAGATCCCGACTCCCTTGAGATGGAACCAAAACATCAAACATTCATTTGTTTAAAAAAGACAAACCAAAAAACCAAAGGTAACAAGATCAAATAAACCCGTCATAAGGTGTATACTGAAAGCCCTTACTCCTACTGTAACACAATTTACATTCCATTACTTCCTATGAGCTTCATACACCAGTTAAGGCAGCCGAGCGACAGGAATAACAACATGACCAAAAAAAACAAAAACTAGAACAACACCCTTCTGTCCGGTCTGCGGTTCTGCAGCATCCTAACCAGGACTACAAGGTTCAAGGACAGTTTTCATCCACAGGCAGTGCTACTGAACTGCTAGGAGTGCTGCCACTATCATAACATTGTCATCCATCTAAAATTATACTATCATTCTTTTGCTGGACAGTTACTGCACTGTACTGCACTGTATTCATGATGCTGCTGCACAACTGGCACTATGCACAATGAATATATCATCCATCAGTCACATTATTGTTAATTTTAATGGTTATTTTTACCTTGAGGGAGACCCAGCAGCAGGTGAGAAGCAGACCGTGTTCCTCAGTCAACAGGATGCACTCCTCATCCTCCCCCTCCCCCCCACCATCAGGCGTTGCCTGGGCGATCAGTGAGTTGATGGCGTTTCCCATGTCGTAGAAGGACGGCGGCGCATCGCCTGATGAAAGAGCAGATGAAGTGGAGCGTGTGGATAATGCAGTCACATTTGTGGGCTATGCAAATAATATACCAATCCAAAAATACCAGTACCAAATATACATTTGACCAAATTAAATACCAAACACATTTCATCACGTTTCATTTTATGTTTTGTTCCTGGTTTTTGACCATGTATTCATTTTATTGTATTAATATATTCATTTTATTGTATTAATGTATTCATATTATTGTATTAATGTATTCATATTATTGTATTAATGTATTCATATTGCATTTATTTATGTAATGTATTCTATTCACCATTTATTTTTGCACTTTCATGGAAGAAAAAATGATTTATTCCACTGGAGTTTGTTGCATACAAACCTCTTGAATTCATGTGTAGTATTTATAATTCCCCTTACAGATAACAATAGCTTGAGAGGTTTTACATCCATCCATCCATCCACCCACCCACCCACCGTCCACCCCTGGTGTTCCGTTCTCCTGGGGCTGGTTCTCCTGAGCTCCGTACAGTACACCCAGGAGGAGCAGGGAGATGTTCTCCAGCAGGCCCAGCACCTCCTCCACCACACCGTGGTCCAGCCTGTCACTCAGACGCCCGGGGACCTCCAGGAAGCCCCTCTCCAGCGTGCTCAAAGCACCTGAACAAACAAACAAACACGGAAATTCAACTATTTGTGATCCAACCACCACTATATATTGAATTGGATTCTCTATGTTGATTTGCAGCTTTTTAAAACAATTTATGAACATGACATGCATCTTTTTTACATTTTTGCATTTAGTCATTTTCATTCAGGAGCAAGTAGGGGTCAGGCATCTTGCTTAAAGGTACCTACAGTAGACTGCAGACATTATTATGGGGAATGAAAACCAGATCATTTGGACGAAACCAGGACTAGACCCTTCATTTAGTTCAGGTTGACCCACCGTGTATGGGGGTGGTCCTGGCGGCGAGCAGCACGTCAGCCTTGGCCGTGAGGTAATGGCGTCGCAGTTCTGTGACAAGATCCTGGACCACTCCCGAGGTCCCGTCCTCCCCGGCACTCTGGTCCATCCAGAGCTGATGCAGATTTGGACACCTTGAAGATTGACAGTTTGAAGGCAGCGTTAAATTACACATATGTATCCCACGTCATTGTTTAATACTTGCTCCTGATTGGTCAATAACATTCCAAGCGTGTGCATTATTTTCAGTAACGGGACCCTCGGGCTTTTAACGATTCTGAATCAATGTTACAAAAACAAAATTTAAAACAACGGTCAAATACCACTTTATACCAGATGTTTTCTTGACAGCCTTGTCAATTATTTTCCCATAATGGGACAGCCTGCCGTGGTTTAGACCTTACTTAACTTCCTCTGAAACAGACACAGCTATGTGATTGTGTCACAAAGTCAAAGCCGGCGGACATAAGATTCCACCAAATAAGTATTTTTGCAATTTTGTAATTCTGAGCACTTCTTTGGAGCTGGCTATACAATTTCACTGTCTATTGTACACTGTACCTTATACACGTGACAAATAAACCAAATCTGAAATCTATATACGTATATGAAAAATATAATAAAAGTTTAAACACACAATATCCTGCATGCCAAGGTCAAAGGTCAGAGTTGTGCTTGGTTTTCCACTGTTTCCAAAGAGGCTTACTTCTGCAGCAGGACCCCCATGATGAGGGCTCCCCCCTGGGCCTGAGGTACCCGAGGGCTGCACAGCAGCAGCCTGCTCCTCACCAACAGCAGAGACGACATGTCGTCCGGAAGAAACGGCGGGAAGAATCTCAGCAACAAGCCGGCGGAGAGCTCTCGGATCTGGAGACGGACAGCGTAAAGAGAAGTCGGTGTTTGGCGTGAATCATTGCAATCTGCGTTTTACTGCTGCAGGGTGTTTGATTTAGATGGGTGGGGGAGGCATGACGTGTGACCTCATTGGTGGAGTCCTCCAAACAGCCAATCAGAGTGAGCTGTTTGGCCCTGCAGAAGAAGTCCCATCGTTCCTTTTGTTTTGCCCAGTTGACGAGAGCAGACATGTTCACTGCATCAAAGACACAACGGAGAGACATCACCATCACTGTCACATGAACCACATCCAGAGCACATGCTGAGGGAGGGGAAAGTGTGGGCTGGCATGTCTCTAGACACATGGGGAGACCCTGGGGGCGGACCTGGGGGCTGGCCCTTCTTCTTCTCTGGGCTCCAGGTGTCCGTACAGGTCTCCAGCAGGGCGGAGAGCAGCAGCAGTGCAGTCTTCTTCCTCTGGTAGCTGTGCCCCGGGACCATGTAGGAGTAGCACAGCTGGCTCAGCCACTCCACAAAATCTGAAAGAATAACAAATTAACTTTGCTCTTGTACATGGTATTGCTTGTCTCCTTGTCTTGTATTGCTTCTTTGACTGTGTGACCGTGACTTATGAGGGGAAGGGGGAGGGGCCCGATCAAGCACATGCACTATGTTGAAAACTGATGGCAAATGTCTGGTAAAGGTTTTAAAATGGTTTCTTTACAATAAAGCAAAACAACAATATGGATATGTAGTTTGAGGTTTCAACCACCCATAATGGTAAATGGACATTTATATAGCGCTTTTCTAACCAATGGTTACTCAAAGCGCTTTACAAGTCATGCCTCACATTCACCATTCATACACACATTCAACTACCAACGGCGGAGTCAGCCATCAAGGAGACAGCCAGCAGGTCAGGAGCAGTTAGGGTTAGGGTGTCTTGCTCAAGGACACCTCCGCCTAGGAGGAGGTGGCAGGGATCGAACCAGCTTCCGGTTGTGAGGCGACCGCTCTACCTCCTGAGCTATACTGCCGCCCTGTACCCCCATGTACATGGTTGTACTACAGCACTAGATTGGTAATAGTTTGTAAGATTTTTGTTACACAGTACAAAAGTGTATACATCGTATCCCATATGTTTTTGCCAACACAATACAAAGCGTCAATAGAATGAATCAGAACGTTGCTACCAGCTTACCCACGCCTTGCTCCAAGATGGCCTCTCCCTCGCTGGCACCGCTACGCTCTCCTTTCGTCTTCCCCCTGGGGGCTCGAATGAGCTGCAGGCAGCTGTCCCTGATCCGCACCAGGAACCGCTTCATCCCCGTCTGGAAATGCTGCCGGAAAGTCGAGGACTCGCCGTTGAGGTTCAGCGGGACGAACGCCTTCATGGACGACAGCTCCTGGAGTCCCGGGGGGTCCTTGGTCCTGGGGCTGCAGCACAGCAGGTTGAGCGCGGCGATGCGCACCCTGTCGTCGGCCGAGCCCAGCGCCAGCCGCAGCCTCCGGAGGCCCGAGTCCCCCTCCAGGGTCCAGGGGGAGCCTCCTGTAGAGGCTCGATAGACGGCCAGCACGCAGGCCCAGGCGTGGAGGTTCTCCGGGGTGTCGGGCTCCAGGGCGGCCAGGAGGGGCCGCACTGCGCTGGGGAACACCTGCAGGGTGGCGGGCAGCAGGTGGGTGGAGCCGTTGGTCTGCAGGAGGGTCGCCTTGGAGCTCAGCGCCTCCAGCACGGTGGGAAGCCAGGGCCCTGCCCAGTGATTGGCCAGCTCAAGCTCAGTGGGCGGGGCGTCGGGTGAGGCACTACATAGGTCCCGCCTCTGCTGCTGGATCAGACATTTGTGAAGATCTGATGCGCACGGCGACAGGTGATTGGTGGAGAGGCAGTTCAGCAGGTGGTTAGGGAGCTCCGGGTAATGTTCCAGCACCTACAGAGTAAAGGAAATTACCAAACTAGTTCAAGGGTGCTTTCCCTGCTATTTTGTGTTTTGTGTGTTTGGCCAATCGTTTAATATAGTGACATTAGATGTTAGCTCACCGGGTCAGCGCCCAGGTAAGGGACTAAAGCACAGAGCAGAGGGTACTTAGCCCTGGCCTCCCAGGGCAGCTCGGTGACCCGCTGCAGGAGAGCCAAATACAGCGTCTTGGTGGTGTCTCCGAACCGCTGGCAGTCCAGCTCATAGAGCTCCAGCAGCAGGCGGAAAGCACCACGCACGTCCTCAGAAAGGCCTTCCATCTGTCACACATGTAGAGTGACACGGAGGGTTTACATCTGTCACACATGTAGAGTCACACAGGGGGTTTACATCTGTCACACATGTAGAGTCACACGGAGGGTTTACATCTGTCACACATGTAGAGTCACACGGAGTGTTTACATCTGTCACACATGTAGAGTCACACAGAGGGTTTACATCTGTCACACATGTAGAGTCACACAGAGGGTTTACATCTGTCACACATGTAGAGTCACACAGGGGTTTACATCTGTCACACATGTAGAGTCACACAGGGGGTTTACATCTGTCACACATGTAGAGTCACACGGAGGGTTTACATCTGTCACACATGTAGAGTCACACAGAGGGTTTACATCTGTCACACATGTAGAGTCACACAGGGGGTTTACATCTGTCACACATGTAGAGTCACACGGAGGGTTTACAACTTCCCACGGGCAAATTAAACTAATCCACTGCACGGATGTGCATTTGCAAAAAAAAAAAAGCCAAATGGCCCATCCACTATGTCACTCAGTCTGAAATAATGAAACATGACTGGTCACTATTCTTACTAGGACAATGCAACAATAATAATAATAATAATAATAATAATAACAAAAATCATAATAATAATAATGATCATAATCATAATAAAACAAATATTTAAAAATATTATAATAATAATAAACATAATAATATTAATGTTGAAATAGTGTATCCGGTGGCTGACCACAGAGCACTCCGCCTGGAAGCGACCCAGGTTCTACTAGGACCAGTACGGGTTCTACTAGGACCAGTACGGGTTCTACTAGGACCAGCACGGGTTCTACTAGGACCAGTACGGGTTCTACTACGACCAGCACGGGTCCTACTAGGACCAGCACGGGTCCTACTCTGCACGTCTCCCTCTCTCTTTGACTGTCTCCTGTCCACAAAGTCACAAAAATACCATTTGTATATGATATACCCGATTTTGGAATATCACGGGTATATCGCTTTTCATGAAGCAGCGTAGTATGAAAACAATGAGACAAACAAATTAATTGTAATTAAAATAACAATAATCTGCAGAACAGTATAAATAAAACAAGAATTGAGAATTACCCAAGGATCATCTTTAGTGGCACTTTGTAACTTTTTCATTGCAGTCATTACCTTTGCTCCACAGTGTTGGAGCTGAGCGGATTTAACACTCAGAATGACCCCCCGCTACGCACACATCTCAAGCAACCAAAGAATACATCCTTTCTAAAAATCAAGTCGAGAATACCAAGTTCAGCTTCCAGGAACACTGAGAACACTCACTGGGCTCTCTGCGTTGTTCCAGATGACCTGAAGGAGGCGCTGCTGGAGGCTGGAGCCGTCAGAGAGCAGCCTGACGCCAGTCATCTCCCAGATAGCAGAAACACTGCCTTTTGTCTTCTTCAGCCAGAGAATTAACACTGGACACAACAAGCATGTGAATACAGTGCATTCACAAACTCATCTTCACACCCAAAGCAAAAAGTGTATTCTACAGAAAGTGTTCGCTCACTACCTTCAAACACGTAGTAGTGACAGTCTAGCTTCTCCTGGCACAGATTGCAGACCAGTGGGAACACATCAGCCAGCAGCAGGCAGAGCTGTAGAGGACAGACTGGTTACACTGGAGGTGTGGAGCACATCACCTGGCTCATCAGACCATCATAACCCTCTCTCCTGGCTTCAAAGTACTTCAGTACCGCAATTCATGTTGTTTTCCTCCAAAACCTTTAACAAACTTTGACACACATTGATCTCAAAGAGCTATATTGCTATTGTTAACATTTCTGGTATAGAGTGCTGCACTCAGCAGAAATGCTCTTAAAGTAATGACTCAATATATATATATATATGGTAACGGATATTTTAGTGAAACCAGGAGAGACGGTTACGGCGGTATAATCACCAAGACCGGTGTTGTCAGCAGGTGAGAGGGAGTCATCGATGCAAACCAATCTTGTTGGAAGAGGTATAAAACGTACAGGCAATTCGGAAAAATAACCTAGAAAAAAAAAAGTGGTGTTTAATAAAAAATGGAGCCTACGTGTGTGGAGTCTGCGCGGGGTGTGAGCAGGATGTCTGGCCGGCAGCACATCAGCAGGCCTCTGGCCACGGCCAGCCGGTCCACCCCGTCCCGACCAGGGGAGGAACAGGGAACCTGAAGGACGCCCACCCTCAGCAGCCAGGGCTCTGGGGAACAGTTAGGGACAGAGAGGAGGAGGAAGACCTTTCCTGTTTATTTCCTCCATTTGCATCCCCCGCTGGTAGCAATTTCTGCCAATCAGAAAAAGCAATCGTCTCTGTGGTTTGATTATGGTGCTTAGTTACTAGTCATAGGCAAGTCAAATGGTAATAGACTATAGGATAGACAGATAAATAGACAATCTGCAATCACCTCCTAAGCCACTTAGATTTGCAGGCTGATTGTAATTCGGGCGTCTCTCTCAAAGGCCTGAAGGTACCTGAACCAGAGACGCTCAGCAGCCTGAAGGTATCTGAACCAGAGACGCTCAGCAGCCTGAAGGTACCTGAACCAGAGACGCTCAGCAGCCTGAAGGTACCTGAACCAGAGACGCTCAGCAGGCTGGCAGCCGCCGCACCGCCTGCTCCGCTGTCCGGCGCCGTGTTGATCAGCAAGGCCACCGCCGTGCCGGCCAGCAGACGGACGTCCCTGTTGGACAACTAGCCCAATGAGAGGGGATGGTTATTGATGGACGTTCCAAGACGCCACGCAGCAGCCAGGGTCCAAAAGTGGCTACCACTATGCTGGATACATTTGATAATTTGGCAGGAAGATAAGTACAGGGTTACATATTAAATGTCACGCCAGTCGATTTTTTACACTTTTACACTGGCAGGGAAAACAAATCCAAATCTTAATTTGTCACACACATCTTAACACATGTTTCTCTGCATTTAACCCATCCTAGTATGAGGAGCAGTTGGCAGCTATTTTTATGTACAGCGCCCTGGGAGCAGGGTACGGGTCTGCTGCCTTGCTCAAGGGCACCTTGTGTAGTGCCCAGGTGTTTCAGGACCCTGGCCTCAGCTAAACAACAAGACAAGCACCTGGCCGAGGATGACGTCCACAAGAGACTTCAGGAGGCTCTGCAGCTTGGGGCCTCCAGGGTGTGGCTCCCACACCAGTGGGGCCACTTCCTCGGGCAGCAGCTGGAACATCTGTAAACACACCTGGGGAGAACGCAGGGTCATTTACTAGGAGTCGTGGATCTGTGACAAATCATCATTCAGACACTAAACAGTGAATGTAACATTGTTAAATATTTAAATATTTGGTATTTACCTTCACGGCAGCATAACAAAGTGTCCCGTTCCTTAAGCTTTCTTCTTCCATTACCACAGGGAACAGCTGGGACATCTTATCCAGAAGAGCCGGAAATGTCTCTCTCCACACATCTCTACCCATCATGCTGTCCTCCAGGAACATACAGGCTAAACCATGACATTAAATAAAGATTAGGACGACGACTAAATTAAAGTCTATTTGCTTAGGCAGTAATGTATGTATATAATGTTAACTAACCTTTCTGCAAATCACCAACTGACCATATCTAGAAAGAACACATAGTGGAAGTACAGTGAAATTATTTTATCCAAACATTTGCTTGACAGCAATTATTTTTGTGTAACGCCATACACACACATTACCTGGTCCTTGTGGGCAATGCCATGTAAAGACTGACAGGTTTCTCTAAAAACCAGCTGCTGGTTCACTTTTGCCAGATGCTGCAACATCTGTTAAGGAAAGAGTAAATGACAAACCTTAAAGTGCTTCTTATGTTGCAGGTTCAAGTTAAATCAAATTGAATCAAATTGAATGATTGAAAGCTAGGGCTGACCTGGTCCAGCTTGCGACAAGCTATGGAGATGTTCACCATCTCTACCTGCATGGCGATGAGGAGCCTGACAAGCAGCAGGAGGTGTTCCTCCTCTAGAGAGCACAGCTCTGCCTCTGGGACCTTCTTCAGCAGCTGGGAAGCATCTTCTAAACAGCGTTCCTTGCATCTTTTTACAGTACTTCTATTTGTGTGATCAAGAAATATAATACCATTTATGAACCACATGTCAACTCTACACATGTGTTATTTGATTTGTTATAACTTCTGTTATTAGTGCTACCAACTTGACTTCTGATGTGCCTTACCTTGATCCTTCAGACAGTTTGTTGATGATCGGTTTGAGTGTCGTGCTGACATTCCCCAGCGTGTTGTCTTCTGTGTTTATTAAGTCAACAAAAGCTGTCATCAGACCTTCTAATGATAACATTATATCCACTGTGTGCATCAATTGAACTCATTGGTATAGAAGAAGGTCCGGGGAGTGTAACGTGACGAATGTCTTACTCTACACAAATACTCATCGCGATGGGACACAACGACTGAGTGCTTCCACCTAGTGCCAGGCGGTGGTATATTTGTCGTAATAAGGAAAAACTCGATCTTATTGTCGTAATTCATAGATAACAGCCCCCCCAAACGTGTGTTGCAGCATGATAACAGAAAATGGCTTCAATGTTTTGCGGCATAATAACACAGACTGCGTGTTTGCGTTGGTAGTGCAGTAGTGCTCCAGGCCTGTAGTCGTCGCTGTCAGACACCGCGTGACAATAAGCGCGTCCATAATCCAGGCGAGCGACAGCTCTGCTGAGCTGTGATTGGTTAAGGCTTCGTTGCTAAGATATCATAAACAGTTTATAAGTAATGGCGACTTTTTAACACACAGATGGCCCTCATAGTTTCATCTGTTTTGTGTGTACTTGTATGTGTATCTAATTCCCTATCAGAAACAAGTGGGGGTCTAGGTAAGATCTAAATGTGTATCAGCATGAAATGGAGACTATTGACCTGACCCGCTGTGTTTATTATTGTTTATTATTCACATCCTAAATGATGCTCAACAGTCTTCCAGCCGTCCTTCTCAGTTCCAACTGGACCTTCCCTGGTCATATACCTGCTTGGAGATGGGTCGGACGTCTCTCTGAGTCTAACAACAACCTCCCCGTCGGACTCGGGTACTGTTATCCCTGGAGACCCCGTCTCTCTCCCTGGTGTCATCTAAAGCTCTCATCTAATCACTAAACGGAGCTTTATTCCTGCAGCAATAATCACTTATAAAGCCATAATACACACATGCTATATAATTCTGTACACAAATCTGAATGTCATACATGTTATAACACATGTTTGTGTAAAACACAATTCTAAGTGCAAGTAGTGTTCAACAAATGACATTGACTGAACATTATGTCTATTAACATATTTCCGCTAGAGCTCCCCTCCAGACATCACTTCAAATAGAGATCATTCAAAACCAGTAATCAACATAGGCTTACTTATCCATTTGAATCAAAGTATATTTGTTTGTTTGTTTGTATTATTATGATGCTTGATATCAAGATTCAAGATTCAGGAACTTTATTTGTCACATACACATGCAGGATGTGCAGTGTAATGAAAGTGGCAGTGCCTTTCACAAATTGTACAAAATGCAATAGAACATTTTTTAATAAACGAGGTATATCACAATCTTATGGTGTTTCTATTACTAAACTGTGTTTTCTGCAGGAAGCCTTCCTCCTGCATCTTGTACTGCAGAGTCTACACAATGGCTTCTCACAAAGAAACAAATCGGAAAGGTAAGATATAATATCTGTAAGAATGAACTGGTATTACTTATTGTATTGGCATGCAGTACTTTATATTGCTAACTAAAATTACCTAATGGAAAACATGTAAATGTGATAGCCTCATGTTTGTTCTTTGACTTAACAGACCTTGCTTCTAGAAGTTTCCTTTAGCCCAGAGGCTAAAGGCTCTCCTCTGTTTTGCAGACAGTCGTTAAAATCCAACTGACGCTGAAGCGAAGTCTGCAGTTGTGTGGGAACAATGAGACAGACTGCTGTGCACAGCCTCTGTGTGTTCTGGAGACTCTCCAACTGTCTGCCTGTCAGGGAGGAGTCCCCAGGGTCTCCATGCTCATCCAGGCTCAGCTATACGCCAAGTTTTCTCCCCTCAACCCTGGATCAGGTGACTCTCTCTTTCTCTCCTTCTCTTGTTCTCTCTTTATCTCTTTCTTTCTCTCTTTATCTCACACTAGCTTGTTCACTCACTCAATACTCTCTCTCTCTCTCTCGCTCTCTCACCCACCCACCCACTCACTCACTCACTCAATACTCTCTCTCTCTCTCGCTCTCTCACCCACCCACCCACTCACCCACTCACTCACACTCACATACTATCTCTCTCTCTCTCTCTCGCTCTCTCACCCACCCACCCACTCACTCACTCACTCAATACTCTCTCTCTCTCTCGCTCTCTCACCCACCCACCCACTCACTCACTCACTCAATACTCTCTCTCTCTCTCGCTCTCTCACCCACCCACCCACTCACTCACTCACTCAATACTCTCTCTCTCTCTCGCTCTCTCACCCACCCACTCACTCACTCACTCACTCACATACTCTCTCTCTCTCTCACCCACTCACTCACTCACTCACTCACATACTCTCTCTCTCTCTCACCCACTCACTCACCCACTCACTCACTCACTCAATACTCTCTCTGTCTCGTTGTCTTGCTTTCTCTTTCTGTTTCTCTCACTATCTCTGTCTTTTGAACTACTTTTGCACTATTGATTTGATGATTGCATTTAATCACCTGAGAATTCACTAATTTGTTTCAGAGAATAAAACTCTGATTCCCAACCAAGTGTTCCAGCCTCTGGGGTCGTGTCCCTGTGACCTGACCTCAGGAGCATGTGACGTACGCTGCTGCTGCGACCAGGTCAGCTTTGGGGCCCTTACTCATTATCTTTTGACAGTGCATCATATCTTGTTCATGTTCTCGTATTCTTTATTTAACCTGTCTGTTGTCCCTGTATTTTCATTAATTCCATTAGTTGTATGGTTTTATCTTAAACCGCACACTAATACACCTGAACATTGAGTTTCAGTGTTTGCTTACAGGATAAACATCACTTTATGAATGAATTCATACAATATTTTAATAAATTCTCCATAAGTCTGGTGTCTGTGTGACTCGATGGTCACTGTTCTCTTCCAGGACTGCTCAGAGGAAGGGTTGAAGTTGTTTGATGGCCACTGCCTCCAGGGGCCCTTGGGCGGACAGAGGGCCCCTACTCCGGACTACCAGTGTTCTGAGCAGTCGGCCGCCAGCGCTCCAGATTGGTTTCCATTCCTCTGTGTCACGTCTCCACCGGAGAACAACCCCTACCTGGGTCTCTTTTACCAGGGAAAGACTGGGTAAGAGGCACCTACTGAAATACACGTATTAGAGGCCTATTTTGGTAAGCATCGTTTTTTTAAACATAGCTATCTGTTGTGACTCACCAAAGCTCACCACAGCCTGGGCCGTCCTACCAAAAGCCCGTGCTGTCGGCCCCGCGACCTGCTGCTGAATATCGACAAGGAAGTCCCATCTTCAGCCTGAGTGATCAATACTTCACCATCCCGCAGGTGAGTTTGAGTCATAGGCATGTGGATGTGTTATAGCGTCATTATCAATTAGGCACTTAAAATTAAATGACATCCAACACTATCATTTTCTGCAGGAAATCTTAGCAGGGCAGTGTGCCAACACTAGTCCTGTGGCTTATTTGAAAAACTTCAATGTAAAATGTACAACTCGTCTGGTATCCTGTCCAGTTGGACCTCCTTTACAAACAAGTGATTTAAGAGTTCAAGTTAAGGACGGTCAAGGAGGTAACATTTATCATTGTTGATTATTCACTTTTTTCAAATGACATTACAAATAGTGTCGACAGGCTATTATATCAGAACATGAGTTTTACATGTTGTTTGTGTTTTATTGCTATAGGTGTGATAACAGTTGATGTCATTGATGAAGTGGCTGTTGATTTGAAGCCATTCATTTCAAGTTCACAATCCACTAATTCATCAGGTATGTCTGGCATAATGTCATCATCTATTTTAAGATAAAAATGTATAAGATTTATAATCTGAATGTTTTCATATTTAACTATGTTTCTGTATCTGAAGATGAGGGACAGGTGTGTGAGAACGTGACCTTGGCCATGGATTACACATTCTTTTGGCAAGCAAATGGCCTCACAAATATAACACTGATACGTACGGTTGGCACCATCGTGCTGAGCAGTAGTGGTAAGGGCCCCAAACAAATACACTTAAAACCACTTAAAACTACCACTGCTGCTACTCCTGTCTTACTGTTTCTATTGTGTCTTCATAACAGCGGTGGTGACTGCAAGGTATTCTTCTGTGTTTCTGAGTGGCAACGTTACCGGTCAACAAAAGAAGTCGGGAAACCCAGGTTTGTCAATTAAACCATTAATAATACAGGAAAACAAGTGAAATACTGACTGGTCATGCGAGTTGGTCCCAAATTCCCTTTCTGCGGGTTAATAAAGTGCCATCTTATCTCGTCCTCAGGGTACCTAGCAGGGGCACCTGTTGTTGCTGGGTTTGTGGACCCTTTGGACAACAGTACGTCCGTAGAGAGGAGCTCAGTCAATATGTGGCAACCAGGTAGTGATCCAACCATTGTGACAAAATACACTTTGTATACTATAGCCACAATCTAATGGACACGTTTCTCTTTTAACAATATGTGAAAGGTAGGATTGTATTTGTTATCTGCATCTTAACTATAATACTATCTTAGTGAATCCACATGACACTATAAAGCTGACACACTGTGAATTTATAGGATTGACCAGTCATGTGTATTTTTATTTTCACTTCACTCATGTACATTCTAGTCCAGTCCAATCATTCATCACTGATCTTCCTGCCTCTTTGGCCCCAGTTGGTGAGGCGGTTTGTTCCACGGCTCAGATGAAACCCGTTCTGTTTGGAGTGAACGCCACAGCAGGTTGCCTACTGGCTGTCAGCCTGTTTAATCTGACCCAGTGTGATGCTCTGAGGTGAGAGACTGACGTGGGCCAGGGAGTCTTGGCTGTGTGTACACTGGGTGTTTGGATCCCTTATGTGTCACACATGGGTTGTTGTTTTAGTGTTTTGCATGTACACATACATTTTATTTATTTTTTACCCTGTGCATTTCCCCCCCCTTGGGGCAGGAAGCTGCAGAAGTACTTTTCTTGACTTCTAAGTCTCAGAAGTACTTTTCTTGATTTTTTACACTTTTACTTTTTTAATAATAATAATAATTCATTGCATTTATATAGACACCCAAAGCACTTTACATTGTATGAGTGTGACTGTGTGCGCTTTTATCCAAAGCGTTTTACAAGTCAAGCCTCACATTCACCCATTCATACACAACATTTTTAACATCTCTGCATCTCTTGATCCTTCCATGATTTATTTTCAGGGAGACGGTTGCCTCTCTCCAAGCTTCCCTTGTGACGGCAACACATGTGGCGAAAAGTGGAGACCCCAATTTCCTTTCGACGGCCGAATGGCTGAAGATAAGCTGTAAGTAGACCCGTTGTTCTACAGGACTCACAGGTCAGCAGCACTCAGCACATAGACCACATTATGTTATGGTACCAAATACAATATCTTGGTCCCAAAACATTGTTTTCCCTTCAAATGTGCAAACATATTTCCAGATGCGCCAGTGAATGTGAGCGGAGCCCCAGGAGACGGCTATGGGTGGTGCTCCGGTGTGCGGTGGCATCACCATGTTCACGTGAGCAGCTCTGTCACGGGCGTGGTGGGCGGGGTTCCTCAGAGGGAAATACAGGGGCTGCTCCTCAGGTACAAAGTCCTCACCACATCCTACTGTAACGCTTATGCTCGACAGTAATCCAATTCCAATATATTATATTTATTTTTGTAACTCTTTAGCAAAAAAAAAGCAAGCTCTCTTTAAGAAAAGACAAAGTCAAAAGTAGATTTAATCCTTGGTTCTCATGTTAAATCTCAGAGATGTTAAGGTAGCTTGGGGGAAAGCACAAGGCTCAAAGTCCTCTACAGATTGGCAGATCTTTAGACCGTTCGGCATGTGTCAGGGCAGTTAGAAATGCTAAGTCATGATATTTTGTTGATAAACTGTCCGATTGTAGAAGTGATCCAGCAAGATTTTTGGAAAACAATGAAGGCGCTCAATCACACTCATGTATATCAATCTGTGATACTTTTTAATAGTAATTTTATTTCTCCTGGTCACCTGTTTGAAAAACCAACTTATCTACAATTACCTCAGTTGAGAACACAGTTGTAATAGCAGTAGCCCTTTTGGGGAAATATCTGAGGCCTTGGCCTCAATTGACCCTAAAACCGCTACTGCGGCAGACTTATTTCACTTCCACACATATCTTCAATGTTCTTGTTTATTTTTCAGTTACAAAATGTCCAGCTGGAAATTGGCGTGTGGAGGAGGAGATCCCTCTTCCTGTTTGGATCCAACGGAGACACAGTTATTCCCCGTCTCCTCTTCAGTGACCTTTACAGACATCCCTGTTAGCACAGGGCCCCCAAAAACCAGGTGCTCCATCGCTAGACGTCGTATCGAAGTCACATGGAAAGCCAATGTTCAACTCTGACCTGTTGTCCATCACAACCCTGTTCTTCCTGCTTTACTTCCCCAGGTTTCAAATCAACTTCACAGAGTATGACTGTGACAGGAATGATGTCTGCTGGCCAGAACTTGCATTCCCGCTTACCAGATATTACACAGGTAGTTATTATTTATTGAATTAAACATTTGACTGAAAGTGAGAGTGAGAGAGTGAGAGAGAGATCTCATTGATCTCATTGATCTCATTGATCTCATTGATCTGTTCTGTCTCTTTAGGTGAGCCATATTCACAGTCCTTAGCCAAAGGCCTCATTCTGGTGTTCTTCTTCATGGTGGCCTCTGTTCTGGGAACTCCATGGAGACAGATCCGACAGGCGTGGAGCACATCCTCACTGTAACTGCTGGTCTCATAACATGATTTAACATGTCCAATAAAATAAAGGAATATGGTTATGAGTATTATATTAGGCCTACACATTCATGACAACATCCATATGGATCCTTTACAAAATAATAAATCGTTTTGCACTGTTTGCTTTTGAGTTTGTTTTTTGTACACTGTATAATGTTATTACTATGAGTATAAATGTGACACGTTGATGTAACGGACTACAACAATATAGTGTCCTCTGCGCAGACTCCCGCGGGTTGTGGTTATTGGTCCACGAGCCGCCCCCGTCACGTGGTTCCCCCCCGTCACGTGGTCTCCTGGGCGCAGTGACGTGGAGAGGAGAGGTGTCTACACAGGCTAGATGCCTTCATGGAGGAAGTACAACTTTACCTTTTGGACTATGATGAATCTCAGCTCTTGGATTAGCCTAGCTGGACCCGGACCTACCGAGTGACCCTTTGACCCCGCTCCGCGCTCAGGCCCCGGCATCCCCGGCTAGTAGGTCCTTCCCAACCAGCCGTAGTGTGTACTGTGGGTAGCACTCGGTCCACCTCTGACCCCCCGGTCCACATACTTTGCATCTGATGAAACACGAGGAAACATGAAGAAGGTAAAAGGTGCTCACTAAGTGTGTACTTAAGGTAACCTTCTAGCAGCAGCAGGCGGCTAGCTCTCATGCTAACACTAGCATTCGAGTAGAAGGAGAGAGAAGCCGTGTTTTAAGAGGCTGTCAGGATGGGCTCGTCGTTCCGGGGTGAAGAGATGTGTCTGGCCCAGCTCTTCCTCCAGGCCGGGTCGGCCTATGACTGCATCGGTGAGCTCGGAGAGATGGGACTGGTGGAGTTCAGAGACGTGAGTGGTCCTCTTATCGGTCGTTTGAGTTCACACTTTAACTAACTAGTGTTAACATGTGGAGTGGCCTAGTGGTGTACTGTGGTGCTCAAAGCTTCGGGTCTTGCCACTTGATTCATTACTTGTTGTTAATGATTATAAGAATAATTCAAGTGAACCTGCAACTCTTCCATTAAATGTCGGACGTCTCTTCTCGTTGTAGCTCAATCCCAGTGTCAACTGCTTCCAGAGAAAGTTCGTCAGTGAGATCAAAAGATGTGAAGAAATGGAAAGGATTCTCGGTAAGGAGGATACCCACAGGAGCACCCCTCACATGTCCCTTAGTATAGATCTATACTATAGATATGTACTATAGATATGTACTATAGATATCTATATATATATCTATATATATAGATATATATCTATATATATATCTATAGATATATACTATAGATGTGTACTATAGATATCTACTATAGATATGCTACTGGCTTGCATTCTACCAGCAAGCATGCTTTTCGTGAGGCGTTTGAAGACTGGTCTGTTTTGTTCACGTTCAAACAGCACTGTTTATTTTGAATTAACATATTTTACACACCATAGTGGGAGACCCAGCCAGGGCACTTTAAGATACTGTGCTCACTTTAAGTCACTCAACTGTTGTTTACTTTTTAGTTTGATAAGGTTTGTTTTGTATAAGAAATACTCTTTTCCACAGGATACCTTTTGAGGGAGCTAAAGAAAGCTGACATCCCACTGCCAGAGAGAGACGTGAACCCTGTAGCACCGCTGCCCAAGCACGTCATGGCCACCATGGTGAGCCACCTGCCTTACTTCCCCTTTATTTGTTGTTGGGGAACCGTTTAGCTGTTTTTCAAAATGATTAAAGTATAGGTTTCCTATACTTCAAATGTACCTCAATAATAGGAACTGAATGTTTGATTATTATGTGATAACAACTAGGCACATGGTGTATTTCTGTTTGTTTATTATCAATTTGATCTGATGGTCTAGTCACGATAAGTTTTATATATTTGGGTTTCAATTTGTGTTCTCTGTTACTTGGCTGTCCTGGTGCCCACTTTGTCAGTGAGTTTACCTGCTGGTGCAACGTGTGTGTGTGTGTGTGTGTGTGTGTGTGTGTGTGTGTGTGTGTGTGTGTGTGTGTGTGTGTGTGTGTGTGTGTGTGTGTGTGTGTGTGTGTGTGTGTGTGTGTGTGTGTGTGTGTGTGTGTGTGTGTGTGTGTGGTGTGTGTGTGTGTGTGTGTGTGTGTGTGTGTGTGTGTGTGTGTGTGTGTGTGTGTGTGTGTGTGTGTGTGTGTGTGTGTGTGTGTGTGTGTGTCCTGTATTTAAAGGTTCCTGACCTGTGTGTCCTGTATTTAAAGGTTCCTGACCTGTGTGTCCTGTATTTAAAGGTTCCTGACCTGTGTGTCCTGTATTTAAAGGTTCCTGACCTGTGTGTGTGTGTGTGTGTCCGTCTCCACAGGAGCAACTGCAGAGGCTGGAAGCCGAGCTAAGCGAGGTCAACCGGAACAAGGAGAAGCTGCAGAGGAACCTGCGAGAGCTGAGGGAATACACGCACATGCTGCTACTCACCAAGAACTTTGTACAGAGAAGCAGTGAGGTCAGTAGCGCCACGCTCGGCCTCTAGTGTTCAATATCTCCGTAAGGAAGGTGTCACCCCAACCCTCTCAGGTATCGGCCCAGGGTCTGTGCCTCCCCAGGAGTTCTACTATAACACAGTAGGACTGATCAGAGGATCTACTATAACACAGTAGGACTGATCAGAGGTTCTGCTATAACACAGTAGGACTGATCAGAGGTTCTACTATAACACAGTAGGACTGATCAGAGGTTCTACTATAACACAGTAGGACTGATCAGAGGTTCTACTATAACACAGTAGGACTGATCAGAGGTTCTACTATAACACGGTAGGACTGATCAGAGGTTCTGCTATAACACAGTAGGACTGATCAGAGGTTCTGCTATAACACAGTAGGACTGATCAGAGGTTCTACTATAACACAGTAGGACTGATCAGAGGTTCTACTATAACACAGTAGGACTGATCAGAGGTTCTACTATAACACGGTAGGACTGATCAGAGGTTCTACTATAACACGGTAGGACTGATCAGAGGTTCTACTATAACACAGCAGGACTGATCAGAAGTTCTACTATAACACAGAAGGACTGATCAGAAGTTCTACTATAACACAGTAGGACTGATCAGAGGTTCTACTAGAACACAGTAGGACTGATCAGAAGTTCTACTATAACACAGTAGGACTGATCAGAGGTTCTACTAGAACACAGAAGGACTGATCAGAGGTTGGACTAGAACACAGTAGGACTGATCAGAGGTTCTACTATAACACAGAAGGACTGATCAGAGGTTCTACTATAACACAGTAGGACTGATCAGAGGTTCTACTATAACACAGTAGGACTGATCAGAGGTTCTGCTATAACACAGTAGGACTGACCAGAGGTTATTCTATAACACAGTAGGACTGATCAGAAGTTCTACTATAACACAGTAGGACTGATCAGAAGTTCTACTATAACAGTCGGACTGATCAGAGGTTATACTATAACACAGTAGGACTGATCAGAGGTTATACTATAACACAGTAGGACTGATCAGAAGTTCTGCTATACCACAGTAGGACTGATCAGTGGTTCTGCTATAACACAGTAGGACTGATCAGAGGTTATACTATAACACAGTAGGACTGATCAGAAGTTATACTATACCACAGTAGGACTGATCAGTGGTTCTGCTATAACACAGTAGGACTGATCAGAGGTTCTGCTATAACACAGTAGGACTGATCAGAGGTTCTGCTATAACACAGTAGGACTGATCAGAGGTTATACTATAACACAGTAGGACTGATCAGAAGTTCTGCTATAACACAGTAGGACTGATCAGAAGTTCTGCTATAACACAGTGGGACTGATCAGAGGTTCTGCTATAACACTGTAGGACTGATCAGAGGTTCTACTAGAACACAGTAGGACTGATCAGAGGTTCTACTAGAACACAGAAGGACTGATCAGAGGTTCTACTAGAACACAGTAGGACTGATCAGAGGTTCTACTATAACACAGATGGACTGATCAGAGGTTCTACTATAACACAGTAGGACTGATCAGAGGTTCCACTAGAACACAGTAGGACTGATCAGAGGTTCTACTATAACACAGAAGGACTGCTCAGAGGTTCTACTATAACACAGAAGGACTGATCAGAGGTTCTACTGGAACACAGAAGGACTGATCAGAGGTTCTACTATAACACAGTAGGACTGCTGGATCAGAGGTTCTACTATAACACAGTAGGACTGATCAGAGGTTCTGCTATAACACAGTAGGACTGATCAGAGGTTCTGCTACAACACAGTAGGACTGATCAGAGGTTCTGCTATAACACAGTAGGACTGATCAGAGGTTCTGCTACAACACAGTAGGACTGATCAGAGGTTCTGCTATAACACAGTAGGACTGATCAGAGGTTCTACTATAACACAGTAGGAGTGCTGTAGATAAGATATGTGTAGTTAATGTTTTCTGTTGCATCATGCAGTTAAAATACAGAGAGATGACGTAACAGCTGGTTTTATATATTTTTGGTGTTGGTTTGAGCCTCTGCTCCTCTCTCTCTCTCTCTGTGTGTGTGTGTGTGTGTGTGTGTGTGTGTGTGTGTGTGTGTGTGTGTGTGTGTGTGTGTGTGTGTGTGTGTGTGTGTGTGTGTGTGTGTGTGTGTGTGTGTGTGTGTGTGTGTGTGTGTGTGTGTGTGTGTGTGTGTGTGTGTGTGTGTGTGTGTGTGTGTGTGTGTGTGTGTGTGTGTGTGTGTGTGTGTGTGTGTGTGTGTGTGTGTGTGTGTGTGTGTGTGTGTGTGTGTGTGAGATTTATCATTTTTCTACCCCTCTTGTGTGTTCCAGCATGAACCACATCCTGCCCGGTACGAGGAGTTTCCGTTCCTGGAGAAGGAGGCGGCCATGGACTACAGCATGCAGAGACTGGGGGCCAAGCTGGGGTAAGGACCAGAGGTTTAGAACGGGATTAGGATGTTGTTCAATGGGGCGGTATGTACTTCCGTTAAACTGATCAATCACCCAACCTTTTGTAATGTTATGTTATTATTTCTTTAGTCCTTACTGTAATCCGCTCCAGATACATTTTTATGAAGGATTCCACACCGTATCTTCATTCCTTATGTCATTTTAATGGAGTTATCCTGCATCCCAAAGCTTTATTTCGGGCCTGATTCAGAGGCCGAAGATCGAGGCTTTTGAGCGCATGCTGTGGCGGGTGTGTAAGGGCTACACCATCCTCAGCTACTCCGAGGTGGACGAGTATCTGGAAGATCCGGACACGGTAACAGTCACTCCCATTCAGTCATAATGTGTTGTTGTGTCTACCTCTTGTTACAGGAGGTTTAATATCAGCATTACACATTGACCATATGTCATGTGATGACACAGGGTTTCACCGTAGTGTGCCAGTGTCACTCACAGGCTTAATGTTCCAGTTAAGAACATGCAATACACACTCTGAGGTCCTTGTCAAAAATCTAGATGTTTTCAATACTTATTGGTTATTAAGTCTGTAGGTCGACTGCATAACATTGTGTGGGAGACGTTTTGCAGTTTGTTTGTTTGGTCAAGGTCTGTTGAATTCAAGATTCACAATCTTGCCATATGCAACAAGTACAATGGCATGCTTATTCCCCATTCCCTCCCCCAGTATACATTTCTACAATTGAACATGACGTACTATACATTCTACTTTATTTATACTATACAACACTATACTATAACAATACTGCACACACTAAAAAACACAGTGTGTGTCTTCATTCACTGTAATATCTATTTTAAAAATACATTTGAAGCCATAAATGATGTGACTCACTATTCCACCCTATTGTTTATCTTCAGGGCGAGCTGACCAAAAGTGTTGTGTTCCTGATCTCTTACTGGGGAGAGCTCATCGGTCAGAAAGTCAAGAAAATCTGTGACTGGTAATGAGCTACTTCCATTGGGATGTTTTATCTCTCCTTTTTCATTCTCTCGCTCCTTTAATGAATGTGTGTGTGTGTGTGTGTGTATTCCCATTCCCTTCTTCAACCAGCTACCACTGCCACTTGTATCCATACCCCAGCAGCAGTGAGGAGAGAACTGACGTTGTGGAGGGACTTGGGACCCGCATCCAGGACCTGCACACGGTACAGAATAACAGTATAACTGACCAAGGGGAGCATCTCCTGGTTACCAATTGGGATTGGTAACCAGGAGATGGTCAGTTATACTGTTGTACACTGCTCAGAGTTATTGTTAAGTAACAATAATACAGCACATTGTTGGATTGTTAATTAGCAGTTTGTGGTCATTGCATTACAGGCCCTAATCATAATTTCATGGTTTACGTAGTTGTAGTTCTTCTTTGCAATTGCTCCCATGGCATGAGGATGTCTGTCCTGTTTATTATCACGTTAGCCATGAGAAGCACATGACCAACACCGGACCTCGGCTGAAAGCTAGTTTGGAATTTCCTCACCAATGCTCACCGTATCTGTGTCTCTATCTCCGTCTCTCTCTCTTTCTGTGTGTGTGTGTATGTCTCTCTCTCCTTCTCTGTCTATGTTTCTGTGTGTCTCTATCTCCGTCTCTCTCTCTTTCTGTGTGTGTGTATGTCTCTCTCTCCTTCTCTGTCTATGTTTCTGCGTGTCTCTATCTCGGTCTCTCTCTCTTTCTGTGTGTGTGTGTGTGTGTGTGTGTGTGTGTGTGTATGTCTCTCTCTCCTTCTCTGTCTATGTTTCTGTGTGTCTCTATCTCGGTCTCTCTCTCTCTTTCTGTGTGTGTATGTCTCTCGCTCTGTCTCTGTCTATGTTTCTGTGTGTCTCTATCTCGGTCTCTCTCTCTTTCTGTGTGTGTATGTCTCTCGCTCTGTCTCTGTCTATGTTTCTGTGTGTCTCTGTCTGTCTGTCTGTCGGTCTGTCTCTACCTGTCCTTTATGAATCACTATGACAATATATTGATCATACAAATTGTTAAATTATACCTGTTCATGGAATATACCAAATTGATTGTGCAGTAAATTGTTGATGTTTTGGTGTGGGTGTGATGATGGATTATTGTGATATTTGGAACAATTTTTAATATTTATTTTGTTGCTTTGTTAGCATCCACATAATTTCCTGGTTGGTCCCCCAGGTGCTGCTGAGGACGGAGGACTACCTGCGGCAGGTGCTGAAGAAGGCCTCAGAGTCCGTCTGCATGTGGTTCATCCAGGTGAAGAAGATGAAGGCCATCTACTACATCCTCAACCTGTGCAGCTTGGACGTCACTAACAAGTGTCTGATCGCCGAGGTGTGGTGTCCCGTGGGGGACCTTGGCGCCGTGCGCCAGTCTCTGGAGGAAGGCTCGGTAATGGCCCAATCAGTCATCACAAAACCAAAACACTTGAGTTACTTTGCATGTCATTTGTTTAAACAAATGTAGGCAGAACGTTCACTCTCCACTCCACACACCCACCTCTGTGTAACTCATCTAGGTCAAATGTTGCTAATATAATGGGTAAAAATGATATTACATTATATTTCAAATATGGATTTAGATTATTATTAGTTATAATGCATATACTGTATAGAATTAAGCTGCACCCAGAGTTCTCTTCTCTTATCGGCCACATTATAGAAAGAGCCGGCTGGGTCTCGGTCCTATCTTGCTCTTCTAGAGTGATTTTTTGCGGTGCCCTTTTTCTGAATAACTGTAAATGCTATCTCCTTGGAATGTGAGGTCTCTATTCATCACATTCGTTGTGCAATTGGTCGGACCACTGGTCGTTCATTTAACGGACCGCTGAAAAAAGAGGTTTGGTAAATAAGTTACTTTTTTTTTGTTTTTTTAACGGTAACTATTTCCACAGAGTCCTTGAAGTCATTTAGTAAGTCTTTTTAGTTCTGTGGTCAAAATGGTGTGAAATCCATATCCCCCCCCCCCTGGCGGTATGCAATACTAGTGTTTGATGGATGCTAATCTGTCCTCCATCTTAGGCACGCCCAGTTTCCTTACTTAATTTCCAATTAAGCTCAAGGTGTAATTGGATTACATTTGTCATTGCAGAGGAAAACGGGAGCGACGGTGCCTTCCTTTGTCAACCGTATTCCTAGCACTGACACCCCCCCCACCCTCATCAAGACCAACAAGTTCACCTCTGGCTTCCAGAATATTGTGGATGCGTACGGAGTGGGCGCGTACAGAGAGGTTAACCCAGGTAGGAGGAGCTCCACCTGAGTACAGTAACGCATGTCTGAGAAATGGGTGGAAGGGAGGGGCTTAAGAGTAGGTGAGGAATGGCTAAACGGCAATGTTCGGGTGTTCTTTTTTAAATGTGAGTGTGTATGTTTGTTATTTTACTATTATTCAATCATAGCACCCCCAGCTTTCTTTCTCATGCAGTTTTTTCCATTTTCCCACTGGGCTTTAGGGAGTGTATGAATCGATTCCTCTGGATTATAGTGAGAGAGATGGTTTGAGACTATACGTTGCTGCCACCTTTTGTAAAGTGTTAAATTCGACAATTAAGTGTCTGTAATCAGGCTAGCGGTTGGTCGTCTCTGAAACAAAGCAGTCGTCTCCTGGCACAGACGCTGATGTGGTATCGGTGTCTCTGGGAAACTGCCATCTCGAGAGTTTTGCTTCTGAACTTTTAACAAGATTTTGAACTTCAAACTTCATCAATAGAAGTCTCTCAGTTTAACTCAGTTTAACACTGTGCACACAGATTGTGTGCACAGAGAGGTAGGTGAGGTAGGATGAAAACTCTCAAAGAAAGTGTTCTCAAAAAGAGAACTGAGGATAAGACGGAATGTCCTGCTTTTAAAGGGCCTTTTACTTCATAGTATTATATAGTAGTATATAATATCTATTATCAGATTGTCCTGGGTCAAAAGATGGCGTGGTATGTCATCTTATATATAAAATATTTTGTTATAAACATAGATTGAAACCTTATTCGTATTCAAACATCTTTCAATGGTCTTAATCAGGTGTTCAAACAAATTACTTAACTTGTGACAAACACCATCTTGAATAACGTAAGAATTTGAAATGTACTTATTTTACACATTCAATTTTTACGCAAAAAAAGTACACACAAAACAAAAAGTGTGTGTGTGTGTGTGTGTGTGTGTGTGTGTGTGTGTGTGTGTGTGTGTGTGTGTGTGTGTGTGTGTGTGTGTGTGTGTGTGTGTGTGTGTGTGTGTGTGTGTGTGTGTGTGTGTGTGTGTGTGTGTGTGTGTGTGTGTGTGTGTGTGTGTGTGTGTGTGCCAAAGTGTGTAATCCAAGACAGATAGACAGGGTCGTGACACTTGTGTGCTTGGTGGTCTAGAATCCTAGTTGTGTGTGATGTGCTCCTTTCCTCCTCTTCTCAGCTCCGTTCACGGTCATCACCTTCCCCTTCCTGTTTGCTGTCATGTTCGGGGACCTCGGCCATGGGATCATCATGGCTCTGTTTGCCTTCTGGATGGTCATGTGTGAGAACAACCGCAAGCTGAAGAACACCAGGAACGAGGTCAGGATATCAGGCCTTTACATATGCATCTATTTATTATTTTTTCTGTTTTGTCTCCCACACAAAAATATGATGTACTATAATTTATTATTATTCAATAATAAAATAGTTCTAAATGATCTTTCGATGACTTGTTGATCATTATGTCATTTGATGATTGGATGAATTCATTTGAGTTCAATTTGAATCTCCTTATTAAATTGGTTATCCTCCAAAATGGTATTTCCCCCATTGCTTCATGACAAGCGATTGCATAACGTAATCCTCTACATATTATTTGTAATACTGTCCAATTGACTGCGGTATAATAATATAAAGAGTGTGTGTGTCTCTCAGATCTGGAACACGTTCTTCGAGGGCCGTTACATCATCCTGCTGATGGGTTTGTTCTCCATCTACACCGGGCTCATCTACAACGACTGCTTCTCCAAGTCCCTCAACCTCTTCGGCTCCGGCTGGAGCCCCAAGGCCATGTTCACCGCACACGTCTGGACGTCAGTACACCACTAGTCCAAAATACTTTTTAAAAAGCATGTTTATTTTCACAGATTTCATTGTTTTTATGGGGGAGGGGGGGGGGACGACACATATTGGGATATGCGTGTGTTTTTAAAGTGTGTCCATTGCTTTTGTGAACGACAGAGATGCAGACCTCGCCGCTAATCGTTTCCTGAGCCTGGACCCGAACATCACGGGGGTCTTCAACGGACCGTACCCGTTTGGAATCGACCCAGTGAGTTGTGGATGCACGGGGGATGGTGTCATGCTGTCCTTAATGTGGAGATGGTGTTACACACCAAGTATACAGAGAACTAAGGGTTTGTTTGTGGCTACTTGTTTGGGCTGATTAGAGTCTGGGGCTGGGTGAGGACACACACACACACACACACACACACACACACACACACACACACACACACACACACACACACACCACACACACACACACACACACACACACACACACACACACTGTGTGAAATCCAAACATGTCCATTGCATTTAGTTAATTTAAACTAGTCCGTCTAAGCAACAAACCCTACAGTGAGTTTATTACATATCTCTATGCCAAGATGCATTATCAAGACAACCATACGACTATACTGATGATGTTTTCATTCACAATGCAGATCTGGAACCTGGCCAGCAACCGCCTGACCTTCCTGAACTCCTATAAGATGAAGATGTCTGTGATTCTGGGAATTGTCCACATGAGCTTCGGCATCATCCTGAGTGTCTACAACCACCTGTAAGGCCATGGTTCCACAGTGGACTTTTACAGTGGAGTAGAGGTTGGACAAAAATGAGTCCAACCCCCTCCTGTGTTTTTCTTCAACATATCAACCTGTCCGTCCCCCCCCCCCCCCCTCAGCCACTTCAGGAAGAAGTACAACCTGTACCTGGTCTTCCTCCCGGAGCTGCTCTTCCTGTGGTGTCTGTTTGGCTACCTGGTGTTCATGGTGGTCTACAAGTGGCTGGCCTTCTCGGCCGCCGAGTCCAGATTGGCTCCAAGCATCCTCATCCACTTCATCAACATGTTCCTCATGCAGGGGGGCGCCACACGGCCCCTCTACCCGGGCCAGGTAACCGTCTGTCTGTCTGTCTGTCTGTCTGTCTGTCACACACATGTCTATGCAAGTGAACCCCCGTTTCAGCTCCCATTCCAACACAGATTTTCACATTTAGCGCTGAGAGTTGCATAAAAGAGGGGCTAGCTAGTGCGCGTTGCTGAGTATACATCATTTATCAATTGTAAATCTGAGGAGCTAAACTGTACTTAGGACGCAACCATCGGCATGAACCCTAGCCCAGGGGAGCTCCACACACCGCGGCGTATCAGTGATGGTGTACCTTTTGTTGTGAGTGTAACGGACGCCAGCAGGTGGCGCTGTGCAGTGGTAAACCTCACTCCCCGATGCCTAAATAGACGTTCTAGCGATGAAGCTAGAGCCCGTGGGTTTTAGGTTCTCACGTTAGAACGTCCCCTCTCATGCTTGAGGTTGTCAGTTCCAGCCCAGGGCAGGAAGCTCACTGTTACATGAGCACAGTAGAATATCGGAGACGTTTTCGGTGGTTTTTAATTTGAAAGCATTTTTTTTTGGGTTCACTTAAATTAGGAAATGAAGACATGCATGTGTATATTTCTAGACGGATGGATGGGAAGTGTTCTTTCATATGTGACCTACAATGGCCTTTCCGTTGTGGTCATTTTAGTGCTAACATAAGTCTCTCCCATGTAAACGATAGAAGGGTGCTTGACGCAGTTCTGTCATGTTCTGCCTTCATCCAGGCCGGGCTGCAGGTGTTCCTGTTGGTCATAGCACTGCTCTCTGTGCCCGTCCTACTGCTGGGGAAACCACTCTACCTTTACTGGCTTCATACTGGAGGTGGCCGCCAGGGCCTCGGGATGTACAGGGTGAGAGCGTGTGGCTTCCCCTGTATTTGTCTTGGTGTCTGTGTCTCCCATGGATACCTCCTCCACAGGCTTGTGCTGTTATGCACACAGGTGCACACAGCTCTCTCTCTCTCTTATTCTCATGCTCTGTCGGTGTCTCTCGATCCTCAGGGCTATGAGCGGGTGCGGCGGGGAAGCGAGGAGGAGTTGTCTCTGATGCGCGATCACGACATGGAGGAAGGCAGCAGTCACAGTGACCTCTCCACCAGCCGAGAGCACCAGAAGGAAGAGGTCAGGACCTGTTGAAATGTGCTTGCACTCGGCCCCAACACATTCCAACTTTAGATTGTTGGCCAACACGGATTCAACAGGTCAAAGAAACCTTTAGCCAACAGCCACCAGTGGTGTGGACCACTGGCCCCATGTGTTTGGGGCCTTGGGCAAGACCTTAAACTGTATTAAAAGGTATTTAATTTAGCACCTTGTTGCCAGGCAGATTCTGGTCACCAGTTGTAAGTTGGAACCTTTGGTTTGAACTATTTGGATTATTTGTGTGACATTGGTATTCAATTATTTTTATTAAAACATTCTTAATTTTAACTTGTTTGAAACCTGCAAATACCCTGTTTATCTAATCAAATGTTAATGTTAATAAATGTCCTTTTGCTGTAACCTTTTGGATTTGATATGCTGTAGTGGAGTCATGGTAGCCTGCATAGTTTAGAGTAACTGGCATGGTTCTCTCTTTCTGTGTGTTGACAGATTAACTTTGCAGATGAGTTCCTGCACCAGTCCATCCACACCATAGAGTACTGTCTGGGCTGTGTCTCCAACACGGCCTCCTACCTGAGGCTCTGGGCCCTGAGCCTGGCACATGCACGTATGTCTGGACATGTGGACATCTTTACCTGACATTTTAGAGAGAGAGAGAGAGAGAGAGAGAGAGAGAGAGAGAGAGAGAGAGAGAGAGAGAGAGAGAGAGAGAGAGAGAGAGAGAGAGAGAGAGAGAGAGAGAGAGAGAGAGAGAGAGAGAGAGAGAGAGAGAGAGAGAGAGAGAGAGAGAGAGAGAGAGAGGAGAGAGAGAGAGAGAGAGAGAGAGAGAGAGAGAGAGAGAGAGAGAGAGAGAGAGAGAGAGAGAGAGAGAGAGAGAGAGAGAGAGAGAGAGAGAGAGAGAGAGAGAGAGAGAGAGAGAGAGAGAATCTTGAATGTCCCAGCCGTGGGTGGTTCACCTCATGTGTGTGTTGTGTCCCCTGTCTCAGAGCTGTCGGAGGTCCTGTGGGGGATGGTGATGCGTGTGGGTCTGCGTGTGGACAACAGCCTGGGCATCCTCTTCCTGGTGCCGGTCTTTGGCCTGTTTGCCGTCCTCACGGTCTCCATCCTGCTGGTGATGGAGGGGCTCTCGGCCTTTCTCCACGCCCTCCGGCTGCACTGGTGAGATGACCGCGGTACACACCGCAGCCAGGGCATTGCGTGGTCCAGACTCTGAAGTCAAGTCAGGTTGATTGGTAGTCCAGCCCTGAATCCCAGTCCCACAGGCCAGTGGATATGGAACACCCCACTTCCCTTAACCCCCCCAAAGAGCAAGGAAAACCTTATTTTTTTGTTCACATTTCAAAACATGTACATATCATCCATCAGTCACTGAAGTGTTATTTTTATGTTCATTCTTATTGTGTATAGCATTTTTATAGTATTGTTTTAGAAATTCATACCGAGGGAGGGATTGGGAAGTAAGCATTCCATTGTACTTGTTGCATATGGACAATAAAACGATTTGATCTTGTATCTCCCAGGGATGGTTAAGAGTGCAGTGGGTGCCATAATATACATACACAATGTTAACAAGCAAAATGCTTTAAATGAAACGTTGGATTACCACATTGACTTGAATAAAACAATTTTATATACATTTTTTTTTATCCACAGGGTGGAGTTTCAGAACAAATTTTACAGTGGGACCGGAATCAAGTTTTCTCCGTTCTCCTTCTCACTCCTGCCCTCCAGCTTCGACCCTGATGGTTTCATCTAAGGGGGATCATCTAAGGGGGATCATCTTGTCCATTTGGCAAACAGCCGTAATGTGCCAGCAAGGTTCAGTGCTTCTTCAGACCACCTCCAAGGATATACGGACCAGAGTGAATAGTTCTGTTTCATGTAATCAAATGTTTTCTATGAGAAGATCCCTAGAACTCGCAAGGCGTTGAATAGTTTATTTTTTTTAAGGCATTCTGTGCAACCACCCATCAATTATTTTGAAACAAAGTTTGGAAGTTCTCTGTCATGTGTGAACTTTTCACTTGGGGTGGACAAAAAGTCCCTTTATTGTAAGCTGCAGTTTCAAACATTAATGCACTGACTGCCTTATCGAAGTTCAACCAAACGAACGACGGCCATGTTTCCTTATGTCCTTAAGGAAGTACAAAGGACTTATGTCCTTAAGTAAGGAAGTACAAAGGACTTATGTCCTTAAGTAAGGAAGTACAAAGGACTTTCCACCTTTGGTTACGGACCAGTGCTGACATAGAGACGTGACGAGGGATGTAGACTTTGTAGAATTTTTAAAATAAGATATATATATATTTTTAAGCAGCTCACTCATTCAGATATTCACATCGTTGCCTTTGCTTCTAACACTACAGTTTGTTTTCTATTTCTTATTTATTAGTATTTTTATTTTTGGGGGGAGGGGCGTTCTGTATATGTTCAGCCATTTTTGTAGTACAATAATTATTTATGGCTGCGTCCATTCGCTGACTCAGAAATTCCTGTGATCTTTTCTAAACATAACCATTTTAAACTGGAGGGTCAAAGTCTCACCAACGGTATGAGGTAATAATAATAATGTCATATTGGTTCATGGTTGATTACAGTGGGGGGGTGTTGTCCCAAAGGAAGGTGTGTGTATTGCATCACCTCACTATGGGAACTACTGTGGACTTAATTATACAATTAGCTTTCACACAATTAATGGATACGTTTTGTTTTTTCATGGGACATATGGTTTAAAACTGGTAGCACTGTGACATCTACTGTTCTATTGATTCAATATTGGCCTCCTTGGTTTTTGTATTATTAATAGTAATGACACTCCATTGGGGTGTTAAAGACATTTAGTGAATTTAAATTGATCTGATATGCTACCGTCCGAATGTATGCATGTATGTGCAAATGTATTTATTTGTGCCCATACATTCCCCAGTTTCCTTTGATCCTTTATGGTTTGATTTGTTTCTGTTGACTTGACAAATAAATGTTTTATTTGTACCTAATATCCAAAATCTGTTGTTCGTTGGTACTTCTGATGCGTTGTGCGTGGAGTAAAAATAGTTCATGACGAGGGTGGAGATGATCCGCTGGCGGATGTTCTCCTATCTTCTATATAACCCGACTGGTTTGAAGAGTTTCTCAGTGAAGATGAAGAGAAGATGAGCAGAAAATAATAACATTTTTGAACAACTGCCCCGAGGCGCAGACTGCATCAGTCTGTTCCTTTCTCAAGGGGTTCCTGGGAGCCCCAACTAGACCGCCACAGGTAGAAGGTCTGATGTCTTCATTTGCAACAGCCTACTTCCAAATCGTGAGAATGATTTATGCATATTGCAAAAACCGTGTGTGTGTGTGTGTGTGTGTGTGTGTGTGTGTGTGTGTGTGTGTGTGTGTGTGTGTGTGTGTGTGTGTGTGTGTGTGTGTGTGTGTGTGTGTGTGTGTGTGTGTGTGTGTGTGTGTGTGTGTGTGTGTGTGTGTGTGTGTGTGTGTGTGTGTGTGTGTGTGTGTGTGTGTGATTTTGATTCATTAGTAGTTGGGAGTAATTAGGTTGTGGTTAACATTGCCTATTTATTTTTATATGGAAACTTATGTAAAGAAAAACACTAGGTGTTGCAATGAATAGACAATCTGAAGACCCTTCCTTACACTTTTAAAGGAATTCTCAGATTTTTGGGGACATTATTTGTATACGCTTGTGACTGTTTTGTTTTTTGTTGCTCCGTCCTGTCTTCAAACTACCCTCATCATCATGGAAAACCACCTCGATGGACCTGCAGAGGAACCTGGAGGCTAACGCGTAGAAGAGGACCAAAGATGGACCTCCCATGGGGAAGAGGCTTCTGGTCTTCATAGATGACCTAAACACGCCCAGGGTATCTGCTCAACTTACTCATACCACACAGTATGGGTACAGACACCTCTTCTTTGTGTCCATCCTCAGAGGTCAGCAACAGTGCCTTCTGCTCTTAACCCATATCAAGTACATTTGAGAATATATTTGTCCAGACGGTGGTGCTATAAACCCATAAAAAGAGATTGTTACTTTGTTAACTTGGAGATTTTCACCTGCCCAATGATTATGAAACATTGTTTTAGAAAGATGAGAAATTTGAGAAGACCGGCGAGGAAATTGTCAAAAAAACTAAATTTTAATTTAGTAAACAAATAAAGATAAATATATATATACATTCCTATTTTGGTATGTTCTTTAAAATGTCAGCGATGTCTTTTTTTTTTCAGCCATTTGACAAGACGATAGTTCTGCAGCATCGGTTGTATGGAATAAATATAGTTTATAGTATAAAGTGTTAAATTGTAGGAAATTCATACTGTGGGAGGGAATGGGGAGAAGCATTCCATTGGACTTTGTATATGGCAATAATAATCTTGAATCTTGATACAAAATCTGTATGACAGAGTCATACAGATTTTGTGAACTCTACAAGGCCGCCATCAAAGATTCACCTCCAACGTTCTCCAAGTTCCACCACATCACCAAGGGCTAACGTTCTCCAAGTTCCACCACATCACCAAGGGCTAACGTTCTCCAACGGGCTGAGAGGTGGGAGGTGGTTCACCTCGTTAACCGCCCATGGCTGATCCCTCTTGTTTATAACGCAGTATGTATGTGTACTTTATGTTTAACCTTGTTTCTCTGCTAGGATTTTGACTGTCACCCAGTTCATGCGTGTTTGGTGGAACGAGACTCGTCAATTATCATCCATAAAAAAGACAAAACCTTGGTAATACCTGGTATGTATTCTTGTAATGATATCGTATATTTAATCATTTATGTACTGTAATTGTCACAAATGTTTCATTATGAAATCTACTGTAGCTAAGATTTGAGAGTTCTAAGGAGAGAGGGCAGAAAACAGCGAGGGCAAGATTTTGAATATAAACAAACCAAAGGAACGTATCCTCGCTCTCTGCTCCCTCCCTTAGTTTGAGAAGTGCTGCATTCACTCACTAACAGCTGACGGGTGGCTATGGAATTTCTGTCAAATGATAGCTCTTGAATCCACCTATAGCGCCTTTTATCTATCTATCCTTCAAATTAGACTGATGAATTGTGTCCAAGGCCATTTGAAGAACCCTATAGTCTCTACAGCACGGCCCTCAGCGAGAGCCAACTCAAGATGTACGAGGACATCCTGGACTACGATGCAGCTAAAGCCCTCTTCCAGGTGCTGTCATGTTTGACCACGCCCTGGAGCATCTGGCCAGGGTGCACCACATCATCTGCATGGACCGCGGCCACGCCCCCTGCTGGTGGGCGTTGGTGGTTCTGGAAAACAGTCGCTCACCAAACTAGCCGCCTTTACGGCCAGATGTGAGGATGGTAAAAGTTTATGTTGAGGGCCCCTAAAACGAGACGAAATAACACAAGAGGTCCCAAGAGAGGGAAAATAAACAAGAACAAAAAACAACAGGATAACAGACCAAAAGTTGATACACCATCTGTATTTTTATTTTTGTATGTTATTATGAGATATAAACCTTGACCATGTGACTGAATGTGTTGCTCCCCAGGGGTTTGAGATAAGGGTGAGCCGAAACTTGAAGCTGGCCATCGACAAGAAGAAGACCTCGTTCCTCTTTACCCACGTTACCAAGGAGAGATTCCTGGAGCTCATCCTCATCATCCACAACATGCTCACCTCCGATTAGTCTCCTCCTTGGTCTCACACGTCACACTGGCTCACATCTCTGTGAACACAGGGCTGGAGACTTCCACGCTGCTACCCGCCACTCGAGACTCAAGACACGGGTGGATGATGAGTAAAACTGGTTTATTGCATGGTTTGAGACCGACAGGTAAAACAAGCAGAGCAGATGGTACCTGCTGACGCGACTGCGCTCCTCCTGAGTGTGTGTGGTGATGGGTGGTTAAACCAGTCCATACCTGCCACCAAAACACACTCATTACTTTGTTGTGTTGCTCTGCTGCATTTAATTAGTAATTCGTCTCAACCAATCATGTTTCAGGAGGTGGGGATCTTTAAGCGTACACCAAACACAAGTTCGGTGCACAAGCTAAAACATCCCGTAAATGGACTGTATTTATATAGCGCTTTTTTAACCAGTGTGGCCACTCAAAGCGCTTTACAAGTCAAGCCTCACATTCACCCATTCATACACTGACGGCGGAGTCAGCCATGCAAGGAGACAGCCAGCTGGTCGGAGGCAGTTAGGGTTAGGGTGTTAGCAGATGACGCTGCCACCAGCCATTAAAATGGCTGCTTGAGGCTCCTCCTGAAGACAAGAACAGAGTCCGGTTTATTGCAAAAGTTTGAATCATTGTGAACAGCGCAGATGGAACATGCTAGAGCTCTTCTCTCTAGTGTGTGGTGGTAGTGGCTGCTTTAACCTGTGGGCCTTGATTAACAAGGACCCACAGGTGTGCAGCCTCACCAGCCATAGAGTAACCTGTCTAACTCAAGCCAGGTAAAACCAACTTAAACTGCTGTTTAAACCAACCACACACGCTCCACAGGTGTCTTGCTCAGGGATACCTTGATACATAGCTAGGAGGAGCCGGGGATCGAACCTGCAACCTTCCGGTTGTCAGACGACCGTTCTTCCTCCTGAGCTACTCTCCGGACACAGACATTTTAAAGAGTGTCTGTAAAGGATTCAAATAAACTTTTCATTTTTGTGACAACGTGATCATTATTAACACAGAATCGAACCCGATGCTCCTGGGTCCCACTGGGAGCCCCATGGTTCACCAGTCAGTGGGAGAGAGCAGCAAGAGGTTCCTGCTGAAGCTTTGAAGCAGCGACTACGTCACTCCAAAGAACTGCTTCATCAGCACATCCATCAAGCTGCTGCAGGACTCGGTGAGAAACAGGGGCCTCGAAAGGGTTCCAAATCTCTTGATTCCCTACTCAAATAAATGTCATTGATAGCCAATAGAATGATACAACTGACCCCAGGTAGAGGTTATCCCTATTGCTTTACTCTAACATCCAAACTAGTGTCGTATAACAGCTGAGCAAGTGTACTTTCTTTCTTTTATGCACACAGCATAGTGTGTGTATACGTGTGCTGCCCTAAAGCATAGCTGCAGCATGTTGGTCATGTGTGAACCAAGGTGTTTCCTTGTCCCCTGTAAGGTGTTCGAGAAGCTCCAGCTAGCTGAGAAGACGTCAGCAGACATCGACATTGACGTAAGCTGAACAAATGAAGAACAGGTTCGATACCCAGCTTCTCCATTGAGTGTGCATAGGAGTCGTCCATATTAGCGCACCGCTTTGAGTGGTCTTAAAAAACGCTCTTGGCACAATCGATTTTGACATTTTTATGAGTAGTCGCATTATTGTTTTTCCTGTTCTTTTTTGTGGTCAATTATTAACGCTAAAGCAAACATAGCGCTACATTATTAGATGTCAAGGTATCCAGCCGTTTAGCCAGCATGACTGTTTTCTCTAGAGTGTGCTGTTGATGATCACTGAAGTCGGCGGGTCTATTATCCACAGGCTGTTTGAGACTCAGCATGACAGCAGGCAGAGAGCTGGGCGCCACAGGACGAGCTGGAGTTCTTCCTTAAGGGTAAGATGATCAGACTACACACACTCAGCAACATTTTATATTAATATTGATGGCATGTGTTATTGAAGTCCATTTGCACATTTAACCAAACAAACAAAACTAGTTTTTTGTTTGGTCAGTGGAATCCATGAAATTCAATAATGTCATCGTCATCTTCATCTTCATCGTCATCAACATCATCATCATCATCATCATCATCCTTTTCCCTAAAACATCTGTGTCAAACCAGCGTGAGACCAGAAAAAGAAAACAAGCCTTGCTAGGAACAACTTTCTTACACTTTAAGCATACAATTAACACGATCCGCAAACCTCTCACACACATGCTTTCTCCGCCCTCCAGGTAACCTGTCCTTGGATAAGAGCAAGAGTAAGAAGCCATGCCACTGGCGTCCCGACCAGGTCTAGGAAGACATTGTGAGGCTGGCAGACCTCTTCCCTGAGCAGTTTGGCTCTCTCGCCGATGTGTGTTTGGTCAAATCAACATTTTGATCTTTCCCGCAAAGGGTTTACTTTGTTAAATTTCCAGCAAGAGAAGCTTTCTTCTCTCACATCTCTGCATACTCTCATTCTATATTTTCTTGTAAATTGGGGGCCGGGATACAACAAATACATGGCTTTGCCTGTGTGGCTCACAGTCATCCCATCACTCAAGATGGACAAAAGATTTTCTGCTCAGAGGGCCTTAGAAATGATTTTAGAAGAGAGATGAGCTTTGGAAGATCACATTTCAGACAGTAGGTTTGAAGAAGAGGATGAGATTGACCATCAGCCAAGACCCCTGGACCAGCCCCTCAGCATCCAGCCACCTGGTCCATCCCCTCAGCATCCAGCCCCTGGTCCATCCCCTCAGCATTCAGCCCCTGGTCCATCCCTAGGACCAGCCCCTCAGCATCCTGCCCCTGGTTCATCCCCTCAGCATCCAGCCCCTGGTCCATCCCTAGGACCAGCCCCTGGTCCATCCCTAGGACCAGCCCCTCAGCATCCAGCCCCTGGTCCATCCCTAGGACCAGCCCCTCAGCATCCAGCCCCTGGTCCATCCCTAGGACCAGCCCCTCAGCATCCAGCCCCTGGTCCATCCCCTCAGCATCCAGCCCCTGGTCCATCCCCTCAGCATCCAGCCCCTGGTCCATCCCTAGGACCATCCCCTCAGCATCCAGCCCCTGGTCCATCCCTAGGACCAGCCCCTCAGCATCCAGCCCCTGGTCCATCCCCTCAGCATCCAGCCCCTGGTCCATCCCTAGGACCAGCCCCTCAGCATCCAGCCCCTGGTCCATCCCTAGGACCAGCCCCTCAGCATCCAGCCCCTGGTCCATCCTTAGGACCAGCTCCTCAGCAGCCAACAAGTGGAGAAATATGGATGTCTTAAAATGGTGACATTTAATGGTCTTCTTGCCCAAGGTAGGAACTGTACAGCAAAACCAGCTAGAGCTCCCACCTCAGCTGTTCACTATACGAAGACTTCAACTCACCCAAATTCGTATTCAAGGCCGATCCGGACACGACCCTGGGGTCCTGCGTGCCAAAAATGGGATTCTCATGAGTACTCTGCATGGGGAGGATCTGTGGCCAGAACAAAAACCTGAAATCCTAATAGGAGCAGTGGACAAATAGCGCTGCCAAAGGAGAACCGTACGCCGTCACTTGTGATACTGTTCAACATTTCCGCTTTGTCATCTGCATGGTGTTGACCCCAGACTGGAACAGAGGGAAGCTCCAGAGAGATGGCTCTTTCTCGGGGGCCACAGAAGACAACATATTCCAAGAACCCCAGCTTCTAAATCTATCAATCGAATCCTCTTTATTGGTCATGTAAACACACAGTGAAATGTGTTTCTGCATTTAACCCATCCTAGTATTAGGAGCAGTGGGCAGCTATTGTATATACAGCGCAGTAGGTTCTGGTGCCTTGCGGGGACTTGAACCGTCAACCTTCGGATTCCCAAGCCCTGTCCCAACAGACTGAGCTATTCTGCTGCCGTTGATTAGTCATCGTGAGGAGGATTCAGGAGTAGGATGCTGGTTCCCCGTCCGCCGACCCACAGAACCACCAAGTGGAGGCGCTGAGGCCCAATAGGACAGGATGACCCAGTATACTATATACATATGTAACACACACAGTGAAACTCCTCGTGTTGTATAGGTTGGCATATGTTCAATGTGGAGACACACATTCATGTGTCATGAATGTGTTCAATTTCAAATGTAGTTCAAAGAAATAAACATGCATTTTTTTATTAATTCTAATAAAACAAATAGCACTTTTCATTCATATAAACTACCAGAGGTAAATGGCAAATATGAACCATATGTGCTGTCTAAATTGCTTGTAATAAGGAAAACTAAACATCTGTTTGTTTGAGTAGTTTTACATCAATTGTTGTGGCTGTATTGATTTTAAAAACCTCAATAATGTGGTGCAGGTCCACCAGACCTGCAAACAAAAACAAGAACACCACAAAAATAAAAGGTTTAAAAGGGGGCGGGGATTGAGGGGCTGGAACCAGCCAATAAGAAGAGAGCCTCGAACTCACAAGCAGGCCCCCAGGCCATGGAAAGTTTGACATGTTGGGAAAGGTTTCCATATAACGTCTGGTCAGAACAGTGAGCTACGTACGGTGGAACACTAAATGTTTTTACTATTTTTGAAAAATGTAGTAGAATGTATAAAATGTACATATAGAAATGCATGTACAGTATGTATTTAGATGTAGCTATATGTGTGTTGTCCATTTCTTGCCACCTTTTCAAAGAAAAGCTGTGTGTGGAGGGACAATAACTACGATTCACCAACCCTACCAACACACACACACAGGGAGTGTGTAATTGTGTGAAGTGAACACTTTGTCTTCTTCGGGACAACGGGATGTGGCTGTCTGAACTACCCAGAATCCTCCCTGACCGCTCTGGTCCAGGCCAGAGTACCACGCTGAGGGGGAGGTCAATGAGAACCCAGGGTTAGGGCTACCTTGTTCAAATGGTTCAATGACTCGACACTACTGTTACTGACTTTATCCCAGTTTACACTAGCATACATTAAGGTTGATGACCTGACAATGCCTCAATAAAAACTGTGTATTTCCCAGGGTGCTTTGTGTCTGGCTTGTACCTGGAGGGGGCCTACTGGGGCGTGGAGGAGGGCTGCTTGGTGAGGAGTGAAGCCAAATGGTCCCACTGCCTGGCCTCAAGGTCATCTCCCATAGAGGCTTATCGTCTTGTGCTGCAGGTACGCACTACTCCACCCATACCACTCTTATACCACTCAGAATGCACCCCACCAAACTGCATCAACTTCACATGTCAGCGTTCCTGGGCAGGCCTGCCCTGATGCTGGCCGAAGACTTCTGCAGCTTCCACCCGAGACTGACAGGAAGAAACGACTCACTTAACAATAGACACACGTAGTGGGGAGGGGAAACTAGGGTGCAATATACAAAATCATATCCTATTATCAATTTCTATCTACAAAACTATCAATCTTATCAAATGCCCTGTACTATTCCTTAGTATCCTGCATGCTGTCAGCAGACAAAAGAGAAGAGAGACAGCAACCAAACAAACAGTTTGTTTTAGGGGTTTGGCCGGCCTTCCTCATCGCTGTGGCGATGAGGTGGATGAGGCTGAAACTGGATGAGCTCATTGGTGGATAATGGGACGAAAGTGGATAATTGATTGGAACCTGGACAGGATGACCGAGAGACAAAACAGAAATACACACACACACACACACACACACACACAATAATAAATTGAATTTCACATGTTTCACACACATGTCACCTCCAGGACCCAGTGATCACCTCCTCCAGGACCCAGTGATCACCTCCAGGACCCAGTGATCACCACCAGACCCAGTGATCACCTCCTCCAGGACCCAGTGATCACCTCCAGGACCCAGTGATCACCTCCAGGACCCAATGATCACCTCCAGGACCCAGTGATCACCTCCTCCAGGACCCAGTGATCACCTCCTCCAGGACCCAGTGATCACCTCCAGGACCCAATGATCACCTCCTCCAGGACCCAATGATCACCTCCAGGACCCAGTGATCACCTCCAGACCCAGTGATCACCTCCAGGACCCAGTGATCACCTCCAGGACCCAATGATCACCTCCTCCAGGACCCAGTGATCACCTCCTCCAGGACCCAATGATCACCTCCTCCAGGACCCAGTGATCACCTCCTCCAGGACCCAGTGATCACCTCCAGGACCCAGTGATCACCTCCTCCAGGACCCAGTGATCACCTCCAGGACCCAATGATCACCTCCTCCAGGACCCAGTGATCACCTCCAGGACCCAGTGATCACCTCCAGACCCAGTGATCACCTCCAGGACCCAGTGATCACCTCCAGGACCCAATGATCACCTCCTCCAGGACCCAGTGATCACCTCCAGGACCCAATGATCACCTCCTCCAGGACCCAGTGATCACCTCCAGGACCCAGTGATCACCTCCAGACCCAGTGATCACCTCCAGGACCCAGTGATCACCTCCAGGACCCAGTGATCACCTCCAGGACCCAATGATCACCTCCTCCAGAACCCAGTGATCACCTCCAGGACCCAATGATCACCTCCTCCAGAACCCAGTGATCACCTCCAGGACCCAGTGATCACCTCCTCCGGGGCCCAGTGATCACCTCCAGGACCCAGTGATCACCTCCAGGACCCAGTGTTCACCACCTCCAGGACCCAGTGTTCACCACCAGACCCAGTGATCACCTCCAGGACCCAGTGATCACCTCCAGGACCCAATGATCACCACCTCCAGAACCCAGTGATCACCTCCAGGACCCAGTGATCACCTCCAGACCCAGTGATCACCTCCTCCGGGGCCCAGTGATCACCACCTCCAGACCCAGTGATCACCTCCAGGACCCAGTGTTCACCACCTCCAGGACCCAGTGTTCACCACCTCCAGGACCCAGTGTTCACCGCCTCCAGGGCCCATTGATCACCACCTCCAGACCCAGTGATCACCACCTCCAGACCCAGTGATCACCTCCAGGACCCAGTGTTCACCACCTCCAGGACCCAGTGTTCACCGCCTCCAGGGCCCAGTGATCACCACCTCCAGACCCAGTGATCACCACCTCCAGACCCAGTGTTCACCGCCTCCAGGATCCAGTGTTCACCACCTCCAGGACCCAGTGTTCACCACCTCCAGGACCCAGTGATCACCACCTCCAGACCCAGTGATCACCACCTCCAGACCCAGTGTTCACCACCTCCAGACCCAGTGTTCACCACCTCCAGGCGGAGGAAGGCCATGAGTGAATGGTGTTTGAGGCGGACCTGTTACCACCAAACACATCTCCTACAGGGTGTTGGAAGTCTCTGACTCAGACTGAAGGCACAGTGGGTGTACACACACACACACACACACACACACACACACACACACACACACACACACACACACACACACACACACACCACACACACACACACACACACACACACACACTACTGTAATATTCGTTTCATGGGTTGAATCCATATTTTTTCAACGAGCGTGAAGAATTAAATGTACATTTTAACTGAATTTATTTGAAAATGTGATCATTTATTGACACTGGGAGTCAGGTTAAAACTACAAACTTTAACCACTAGATGGCAGCACTGAGGTGTTTTTTTATAAGCCGGTGGAAACCTAAACTCAAATGATTCTATGTTGTGGAAAATGCGCCATAAGGCCCTCGAGTCAGCAGTTTTACTCAAATAAAAAAACGTAATAAATAAATCGAATTACTCTGTTATACTCTGATGTTTCTACTGCCCTGAAATATGTCTTTGGTTGGCCTTGTTTGAAATATAAATATTACCTTAAGGGCCCCTGACTCATGACTTCTGTTCATTGATTCTTCTTTTAACACTATATACTACCGCCACATTGGCTTGCAGAGACACTCCTCTCCTCTCCTCTCCTCTCCTCTCCACTTCTCTCCTCTCCTCTCCTCTCCTCTCCTCTCCTCTCCTCTCCTCTCCTCTCCTCTCTCTTCCCATCCATTGGATGAATGCATTTCCTGTAGTCTTTGTAACAGATCACAATGTGTGGGTGATAACGGTGTCCTCTCAAACAAACTCCACTCATCCACTGGTTCACCCCAGATCTGTACCATGTCCCCTTATATTCTTTATATTCTTATATTCTTTACACTCATATCTTTCAGAGCTGGTTTGAGAATAGACACATTCTAAAGTTATCAGATGGCTCCAGTCAGTCTGCTGAATGGGGTCCAGACTAGTCCATGGCCAGGAGTTAGGACTTAACTCATGGTTTGAGGAGTCCTCCATTGATCAATGGATCTAAAACCATTGAAGGACATGATTATTGATTTGAGGAGGATTGATTATGATTTGAGGAGGATTGATTATTGATTTGAGTCAGGATTGATTATTGATTTGAGGGAGGATTGATTATTGATTTGAGGGAGGATTGATTATTGATTTGAGGTAGTCTGCACGCATCCCCAGACTCTCCGTTATTGAAGGAACTGGGATTGATCTAGTGATTACCCATATCTGGGGTATTGTGTTTGATAATGGGTTTTGCTTTCAGGCTAAGGTAGATGCCATTCCTACAAAGGTACAACCAAAGCTTTACTGCTTTACTGCTCAGGATCTGAGTAAGAATAGGCTTGGTCGGCTTGACAGAATGACCTGTAAAAGTGATTGGGGTGAACCGAGCACAGCTCTCTTTATGACCTTGAGGATGGGCAGGTCTTAGGAAGGCCCCGGGACATATGCCATGTTCCAACTCATAGGACTTAAACAAGACTCTATTGTTTGCACTGCAATTATTAGGAAGATTTTGCACAAATGATTGCACTCAGCACTTTTTGCACTCTGCAATGTGCTGATCTTTTGTCTCCACATGAAGTGATCTTGCATTATACTGTATTGTGTTGGGGGGTCTCTGTCTGGTGTCTTTCATGGTGACTTGACATGTAAAATGATGATACTGCTCAAGTAAAGAATCCTTGCCTACTCTTCACTGTGCATGTGAAAAGCTCAGAGTGGCATATAAGCCAAAGGAAAGGGTACTGTAGCTCTACTAGCATATTACTCTCACTGGACTTTACATGAGCAAAGAACCTGGTCTCATAAACCAGTGGAGGAGCTGGAGACACAAGGAGACTGTAAACAAGATGACAAAAGGAGAACAAGTGGACCTGGCAGTGATAAGGCCTGCAATCCCCACCAAGGATTGATCAAATACTAAAGCTCAAAGGTTTAGTGAACATAATAGCAGGATAATAAGAGGTAAGGCTAATGGTATATATATTAAAGGTAAAGGCTAATGCTTTTAAAATGCCCCACAAGATGTCAGAGGTTTTCTTAAAAGCTTAAACTTAAACTTCAGTGCATGTGAGGACTGGACATGGTGGATGGAACGTGTCATGGTAGACCCATCACCAATGGATATCCAGGCCACTAGTAGATCTCACAATACATGAAAAATGTCTTTCCAAATGACAGTGGACATGCATGCTATTGTCTTGCTCATATTGGGTATGTATATATATGTAGATACAGACACATAGTAATAGTAAGTCATAGAAAGTTGGGATTTAGAACCACATTTGACGTGTCAACCCGTGACAGGCTGTCCCTTCATGATACTTGATGATTGATGAACTGATTATTGGCATTAGTCACACAGACACTTATTGCACTTGCAGCGGTGAACATGGAGCCTAGCAGCCACCTGTGTGACGTGTTGTCTCCACCCCGACTAAAGGTATATATTGTATATCTGTGCCAGGTGTTTGGCTTGGATCAGGACCCTGTGTCCTGTGGTTCCTCTACTGATGCTTATTCTGTAACCCTACAAGTGTACAACCTAAACCGTGACCTCCTCAGTAATGTGGGTTGCCCGGGGAGTAGTCTTTAGCAGACCAGTCACCATATCACATATCAGCATCACAGAATGACCATTCACAACCAGGTCGATGCTAAATATTTGACTAAACAATTTAGTATAGCACTAGATGTTAGCTGTATCTTAGATATTGCCTGACAATCATCAACTTCCAGAGAAAAGCATAATGAAGCATTTATCAATTAGAACGTTATGGAGTTATTTTTAAAAGCCAGCCGTAACTTGGTATTAAAGCCTGAATATGTTATCAAAGTGCTGAAGTGCTAATAGTAGAACTTATGTCCTCGTTGGGAGCTGAAAGTCGGTTCATTTGGAACATGCGAGCGGTCAGTCCGGGTCTTGTCCTTCTTTAAGGCGTAGTAACGGGTGGAGCTCGGAGCATCCTGACGGAGGGCTCTAGAAAGACTCCGGGAGAGAGACTATAAAAGTGGGTGCTGCTCACTCTCCTCCGAGCAGACCAACCTCAGAGAGCTGCAGCTGGAGGGTCGGTTTGGTTCCTATCGGCATACGAGAGAACTCCCGGGAAAGTCTGCAGCAGCTTTGAGCCAACTTACTACCATTAAAGAAAAAAACATTAGCCAGAGCTTGTGCATCCCACTCGTGATCGGTTTATAATGTTTTAGAACTGAGGAGTTAAGATAGACTTTGCTCCTGTTTGTGGATAGAATGCGCGCATTCTCAGTAACGAACCAAGTTGATCTGTGACTTTTATTTATTGATTCCCCGCCGCCCTGGACTGGATACTGCTGGATACTGCTGTCCAAGGGGGGGGTGAGCTGATCACAAACTAGTCCAGGTCCTAGTCTGACTCGGACCCTCGGACCCGGGATGTGTCCACGGGACAGCGCCTCCGCGCTCCTCCTGCTGTGGCTGAGCGCCGCGGTGCAGGGCACCTGGAGGACCGGGCTGTACAGACCCTCCTCCACCCACCTGAACAGAGACCACACCGCTGTTTACCAGAAGAGGTAAGCTTGTGTGTCCGACATACACATTCGATGTAGGCCTACAGCCAAAAATTGGAAATTTTCTTTTTTTTTCATTTTCTATGTCAAACATTCTTATAGTTTGTTCGGATGTGTAAGACGAGTCGTTCTTTGTATAAAACAATTTTCAACACTTCGCGTTGTTTGCCAAGCTCCAACCACGCTCACTCAGTTTGACCCATTGTTTTTTGTTACAATAGACGATATTGAGAACGGTTCCCATCCCCATCCATTTACTGTCCTATTGTCTTCCCGACAGTTGATTTCCCTTTTCCTGTGCTGACAGCGCACTTTATCTCTCCTCTCCCCCAATACGCATTGTTATACAAGCCGAGCCACCACCATCCATCGTTATGACCCTCCTCCCGACCGAGAGCGTTGAGGGCTCAGGCCTCCCGAAGCGACCTGATCACCCTCTGGCGTGTGTGTGTGTGTGTGTGTGTGTGTGTGTGTGTGTGTGTGTGTGTGTGTGTGTGTGTGTGTGTGTGTGTGTGTGTGTGTGTGTGTGTGTGTGTGTGTGTGTGTGTGTGTGTGTGTGTGTGTGTGTGTGTGTGTGTGTGTGTGTGTGTGTGTGTGTGTGTGTGTGTGTGTGTGTGTGTGTGTGTGTCCCTTTCTGTCTCAAGAATTGGTTTCCGGCCAGGCCTTCTGCTTGATCTGTAAATCCTTTAACAGATTACCCTAATAGACATGGCAATAAAGCATATATTCATTACATATATACATCACACCCTGAGAGCCTTTAGCTCTCTCTCTCCTTGGACCACCTGGGGTTTCCTATGCCGTGTGCAGGGAGGGGATGAACTGCTTGTTATTGTCAAGCTAAGTTAACAAACACTTGATACGTTCTATATTAGTTGTACCTCTTTAAATTAGGTGTGTGTGTGTGTGTGTGTGTGCGTGTGCGTGTGCAGAGCATAAGACCGTGTGATGGTGTGAGACCATCACACGAAACATGAACATACAATAATAACCCAAGTCCACTTTGAGCCGAAGTGTCTCCACCTGGAGAGAGAGAGAGAGAGAGAGAGAGACTGGCCATCTCCATCTCCACTAATATTTATCCCCCCCAAAGACTTTGAGTGTTTTTATTTTCAAGTGTGAGAATCCGGTGACATCTTCTCCTCCTCCTCCGCCTCCGCCTCCTCCTCCTCCTCCTCCTCCCTCTTCACCCCCCACCATCCCTCACTGGGCTGGCCGCTTGTGGACATGTTTACTAAACACGTACCGCTGGGCTCCTCTGCATCTGGCCTTGTGTTTTGGGAAAGCCAGGCGGCTTTTCTGCGTGGTTCTGCTGCCGTTTGAAAGGGCTGCTGGAGGTTCCATCAGACCGGCGATCCATCCCCTATCTGGTCCCTCCAACCGCGTCCCAAGCATTCATGTTTTAACCAGGATGGAAAACGGAAAACAACGTTCTTTTCAACATCAACAAAATGTTTCAGACCCTTAAATTGAATACAAGAGAACAAGAAACCGTTTGAGGTTGGTATCCCAAAGTCACCATTTGGCCAATGTTGAGTCGGTTTCAATTTCAATGAAATGGAAGTGAATGATTACCCTTGGCTGTAGGAGAAAGACAGACGGATAGAGGAGTGGGTATATGGACGGACGGATGGACAGCAGTAAGATGAGACCTGAGAGCAGTGGGGGACATGGGAGGAGCTGTGAGTCCCAGGTCCACCTGCTGTCTGCTCCACCAGCACAGACACACTGTGTTTATGGTGTGTCAACAAAGACCCAAACACTGGCCATTGTGTTTTTATAGAAGAGAGACCTCAGCTAAAGGACGCTCCTCGGAGCACGACTCTCAAGACAATGGCGGTGAGAGTCTGTCACTAAGCAAAGAGGATGAAGGCGCTAAGGCGGGACCCTCATGTTTATTTAGATGGCTTCCTAGCTCTCAGTTAGAGAAGGAAAACAATAACCAGAGATGATATAGACTTTGACCCTGTTTTCTTACGCAAACAAGAGCTGATTGAAGACTATATACTGTGGTCTCTGAACTGCTATTTGTCCTTGAGTAGAATTGGCAGTAAAGGGTTCACCTTTGACATTCACTGTTATTAAATCTGCTTCTAAAAGTCAACGGTGAAGTCAGTTGCTGCTTCTGTTTCTTCCTTGTTGCCTTGAGCAGACAAGTTGACTAGTTTAGTGCTAGTTGGTCACCAAATTGATTCGTTTTTTACTTCTGTCACACAGAACCATTTACAAGTTAGGCAAAAACCAATCAAATTATAACATCTTTATTTAACCTACATGAATCATGGAACATAACATGAACTCATCTTGACTTCTCGGTAGTGTCACCAAGAAGTCAAGGCTAAGCACATAAAAAATACAAAAACAAATAGTTTTAAACCATCTTGTTTAATGACCAGTGATAGTGGGGTGTGGAGGTCCTGTTGTCTGGGGCTGTGGAGGAAGAGGAGGAGAGGTTAACAGGTTGGAGCCCGTGGGGCCCAGAGAGGGACTGACTACAGGCCTGATCACAGGTGTCTGAAAGTACCTGGGAGTCACTCAGCCCTTCCAAGACTCACCTTGGTGCTTTGATCATCTGAGGGTATCCACTGACCCACAGACGGAGGCTGTTTCCAGGCTCATGTTCCATCGTTCTCCCATGTTGAACCACGTCTCCTCCTCTCATTGGCTCAGCAGTCACGGCACAATGATGTCACGGCTCTTCACTGCGAGCAGTCTGTAACAGACTGCAGAAATCTGTAACAGACTGCAGTCTGTAACAGACTGCAGTCCTGCAGTCTGTAACAGACTGCAGTCTGTAACATCCCTTTCCCAAGCTTCACAGCAAGCTTTCACTTCTTAAAGAGTACTTGAGCATTGAGCATTATTTGGACACATTGGATCACATTCATTTCAGTTAAAAATAGGCATTTTATTTTGACTCATGGGCCTGAGAGGAAAGTGAGAACTAGAAGAAGTGGTAGTGAAGAGAGAGCCTCCAAGCGGAGCCTCTTAAGAGCCTCCAAGCGGAGCCTCTTAAGAGCCTCCAAGCGGAGCCTCTTAAGAGCCTCCAAGCGGAGCCTCTTAAGAGCCTCCAAGGCGGAGCCTCTTAAGAGCCTCCAAGCGGAGCCTCTTAAGAGCCTCCAAGGCGGAGCCTCTTAAGAGCCTCCAAGCGGAGCCTCTTAAGAGCCTCCAAGGCGGAGCCTCTTAAGAGCCTCCAAGCGGAGCCTCTTAAGAGCCTCCAAGGCGGAGCCTCTTAAGAGCCTCCAAGGCGGAGCCTCTTAAGAGCCTCCAAGAGCAGGAGTCCATCAACTCTTAAGAGGCTCCAAGGCGGAGCCTCTTAAGAGTTGATGGATGATTAGAGGCAGATCATTGGACAATGTTGCTTGATAATTAAAGTACTGACACGTAAAAGCTGTAAAGGGAAAATGAGACAGTGAAAATGTGGTAAAGGAACAGGAGAGAGTCTTAAAGTTGCACCAATAGTAGGTGTCTGTACGACACTTATTTTCGTCAAACACAGTGTTACTTTATTTCAGTTCAGTTCACTGAACACGTTATATTTGTAAAGCACTCCATTGTCCTATAGGGTTAGGGTGAGGCAGACCATCCAACGTATCCCTCCTTCCTCTCCTGGCTCTCTGGTTATGATCCGTGACACCACTTCCATGGCAGGTCTCCGTTCCCACAGACCAGCGTCTTGTCCCCTTCCTCTCTTCCTCGTTCCCACGGGGAGCGCCGGTCAGGATGACCCCTCTTGGTAGAATGATCCCTTGTCCTCCTCTCTTCTGTCCCTCTCCTCCTTTCCTTCACTCCTCTCCTAATTGCCACATTTGTCTTCAGTTCTTTGTTCTCCAATTCTTTTTTTCCCAGAGCTTCAAATCTAGAGAAATTCCTCCAGATTTCAGTTGCAATAATACTGCTGATCTTTCACTTTGACCCCATTCCATCACCCCCCGCCCCACACACACACACACACACACACACACACACACACACACACACATACAAACATAAACACACACACACACACACACACACACACATACAAACATAAACACACACACACACACACACACACACACACACACACACACATACAAACATAAACACACACACACACACACACATACAAACATAAACACACACACACACACATACAAACATAAACACATAAACACACACAGACACACACAGACACACACACACACACACACAACCTATGCAAACATAAACACACACACACACACACACACACACAACCTATGCAAACATTAACACACACACACACACACACATACACACACACACACACACACACACACACACACACACACACACACACACACACACACACACACACACACACACACACACACACACACACACACACACACATGGACCAGAATGGGTTCAATGGGAGTGCTTTGATATATGGAGATATGGTGTCTACTGTGTCTCCCAAAGGCAGGCCCAGTTATTGTGAGAGGACACATGAAGGAGGACGAGGAGGCTGAGGAAACACCTGGACGCCAGCCACCAGAGGACCAGATCTCCTCCTCCTTGTCCTCCCTGTCCTTCTCACACTTATGTCACTTCAGCCCGGTTTTAATAAAAAAAACTAAGCTAAGCTATAACTTTTACCTCCAGTAACAACTCACTGTAGGCTAAACCAAGATGCACTGCACCACCATAGTGTGTGTGTGGGTGTGTGTGTGTGGGTGTGTGTGTCAAGCCACTCTGAATGGCGGGCAGAAATCAGGTCCTAAAGAACAAAGTGTGAGCCTCCTTGGACAGTTTCATGGGCTCTCCATCAGCATTATGTTCATCTGAGGCTCAAACTGTTTTTCCTTCCCTTTTGTTTTTTCTCTCTCTCTCTGTCTTGGCCTAGCCACCGCTCGGCAACAGATGGGCCAAAGCTGTGATTTTTTCCATCCATTAAGAATTAATGTTTTCTTCTTTTCTTTCTCTCAGTAACGTCTTGGCTGTGAGGTGTTGACTGTTAGCGATGGCTGATGATTTATTTAGACTGGGCCCACTGCTGGGAGGGTGCCGGAGACCTGATACTCACCCAGGGCGTCGCTGGTCCCCGGCCCAATGGCACAGGCGGGGTTCACACTTCACTGCACACACGGGGACACGTCCAGCCAGAGGGGAGGCATGGCTCTGTTGTAAAGTAGAGTGCAACTTACCCCCCGTCCCCCCCCACCCTCACTTGTCCCGCTGTCCCCTGACTGACGTGAACCCGTGCAAAATACAATAATCGTTTTTTTTGCTGTTCTTCCTTGCAAGTCCAGCTCCCCTCCAGACAACATGTATGGTTGGTTCCAGATTACACTTAGAGCTAAAGAGTCAGTGGAGGGCAGCAGTGCTACCTGTATTCAGTGGTTCTAACCTCATCTAATATTCATGTCCTCTCTCTGGGGTTTTACAACAGGAAGCAGACTTCTGAAGACCCTCGTCCTTCTTCCCTCTGTAGGGGAGAGGCAAAGGCCATTCATGATGTCATGGGCTTATCAGTCCCCCGTTGTTAGATGTTGATATCAAGATCCTGGTGTGCAAACCGGGGGTCGTGGTCAGAGGTCAGCGGGCTCACCCCTGTGATGAATGGGTTCAAACGGGGAACATGTCTCTGTGTGTTCTCTGTGGCTCTATAGTTGATGTAATGCATTTTTAATGTCAGTTGAACCATTCTCTGTTTGCTCTCAAAAGGGACGGAAGGAAGTGGAGTTATTTCATATTCTGCTGTGCGATGAACGTGTTCGTTACCCGTTTGTTACCCTTCTTCATGTGTCCTCCTGTCGTATTCCTGTAAACGCAAAGCAAACAGAGAGAGAGAAAAGGAGGCCGTAAAGCTCCTCCCCCCTACCACCTCTTCCTCCGCTAACTTCCTCTCTGTGACCCCTGCTGACCCCTCTGGGACCCAGCCAGGTGGAGCCCTGAGCACCTCCCACCTGCTGGGAACCCTGATGTTGATCTGTT
>CM051017.1:25399873-25412373 GCA_027704905.1 Muraenolepis orangiensis
TTCAGTGGCGCTGCCTGCGAGGAAGGTAAGTCGGGGTCAGGGGTCAAAGGCACGGTTGGAGGGGTAACCACACACACACACACACTCTGTGTCTTTTGTATACACACAAAGTATACTGCGCACACAAGAGCACAGATTTCTGCTTAGATTGGTGAACCTAGCATATGAGTCATAGTCTGAGGAAAAGCAAAACCTGGAAATATCTCTGACTGGATTTAGTCTGGTTTAAAAGAGATGCCAACCTTCACTCTTCTCCTCCTCTCTCTCTGAAATCCAAACTTCCTATTCAAACCAAAGCAGCACATAGTGTTGTAGGTGGGGCTCAGCTGCTCCACTGACGTTGTGCCTTCCTGTGTTTCTGCATTAATGAGGCCTTGGTACGCTAAAAGCAGCTTGCTCTATTAAGATCATCTGTTCCGATAGCGCCTTGCTTCCCTGCGTCAAACCACTTCCAAAGAAGGGTAAAGCGTACAGCAGGCGGCTTGTTCGGTTTACCACCACAACATGCGTCTGGTGGGAGAACGGATGCCTGATTCTTTAAGTATTTAAGTATATTCTGATGTCACTTTGTAGTTTTGGAGTTGCTGTGCTGTTTACTTTGGCCGACCCTCAAGAGACTACAGCTAGTACTACACTCTACTGTGTGCCAAGCGTTTAGCCTTGTGTAGTTACACACTGGATACTCTCAATACTCTCTGCACAGCTACCCCCCACCCCCCACCCCCAACGCACGCACACACACACACACACACACACACACACACACACACACACACACACACACACACACACACACACACACACACACACACACACACACACACACACACACACACACACACACACACACACACACACACACTCAGTCTCACTCAGTCTATTATGACTTCCCCTGGCATCCCCCCCTGCTGTGCCGTGCCCTAGCAGTCTGGAGGTGGGAGAGGGAAGGGGTCATGACCAAGTCCAAGACCTTGGCCTGGAGGACCTTGGGTGAGCCGGTGTATCTGTGCTGTGTGAACCATCCACTTCACCCCAATGCTGCACCCCATGCATGCTTAAAGATGTGTAAAAACACACCCGGAGCAGCCAGGATGGAACTCAATGGGACTCTGAGCCGAGGGACGTGTAGTCAAACAGATAATTATCCAATTAGGTTGTTGCTGAAGGGGAACCGCTCCAGTTGTCATGGAAGCAGCGCAGTGTGTGTGTGTGTGTGTGTGTGTGTGTGTGTGTGTGTGTGTGTGTGTGTGTGTGTGTGTGTGTGTGTGTGTGTGTGTGTGTGTGTGTGTGTGTGTGTGTGTGTGTGTGTGTGTGTGTGTGTGTGTGTGTGTGTGTGTGTGTGTGTGTGTGTGTGTGTGTGTGTGTGTGTGTGTGTGTGTGTGTGTGTGTGTGTGTGCGTTGGGGGTGGGGGGTAGCTGTGCAGGGATTAGCCACTTACTAGCACCTCGTTCCGGGTGCCTCAGATCACGGCCGGCTGAGAGGAGGAAGTGACAGGTCTCCTTTCACCGCGCCTCGCTTTCCCACAGCCTGGCTGCCGTCCAGGGACACCATCACATCGTCTGCTGCTCGGCCCACCACCACCAACCCCACCACCACCACCCCCACCCCCACCACCACCACCACCCCCACCACCACCACCACCACCCCCACCACCGTAGCTGGAGGCGGAGGCTGGTGTGTGTGAGGGTGGCGGGGGGGAGTTGTAAAGCTTGCATTGTTCACCGGGTCCAAGGGTGTAACCTATAGGGTTACACCGATCGCTTCAACGAGCAGACCGAGTCTCTGATTGGTTGAAAAATACTGCCATCGAAAGGTCACCGGTTAAAGTCCCCGAAACACCTGGGCACTGCCGAGGTGCCATTGAGCAAGGCCTAGACCCCTTACACTCCTCCCTGGGCACTGTATAGAAAATAGCTGCCCACTGCTCCTAATACTATAGGATGGTTTAATGCAGAGAAACTAATTTCACTGTGTGTATGACCAATAAATCCTCCAGATTTAGATTTAAAAAGTATTAGCAGTGTTTCAGCAGGCGCTACATAGCTTGGTTTCCTTCCCCTCCTCCTCCTCATTATTCCAACTCACCTGCTTGTCTGGCTTTCACAGACTGGAAAATGTGTATTATCTCCTGATTAGCTGAACCTCCCTCCACTCCCCCCCCATCTCTCTCCAGCCTCCCTAATTGCTGCTAGCCATGCCTTACTCCCAAGGCTGCTCTGCATTACAGGAGCCCCCCCCCCCCCTTGACAATTCCCAGGCCTCCCTGGGGCCCTGGGCCCCTGTAAACGACCCAAAGGAAACGTTGGAGGATGGGGGGGGGCCGTCATCATTGATTTGCTCTCTGAGTTTTAAAATCTTTTTATTTATTACATTTTTTTAGGTCTTTGAATTCACTCACCCACTCACCCACTCACCCACTCACCCACTCACCCACTCACCCACTCACCCACTCACCCACTCATACTTCATCCCTCTGGTGAACCAAAGCTGATTGGATTTCATTCATTCTGTTGTTTTGTTGAACCCAAATATTGACGAGTGGACAACTATGGACGAGCTGATGTCATCTGTGCTGGGGAGTGGAGATAAAGGGGTCTCTGATTTAGATTTGGGCTGTGATGTGTTTCCAGCTTGTCAGAGCCAAGCGTTGCTTTATGTGGTTGGAGTGGGAGAGATGAATGAATGGAGGTTTTTATTGATGGTGATCAGGTCACCGTGGAGGCCCCCGGTCCTCTGTGGATCCCTTTAACATTACATCAGGCTGATAAGAGGCCGCTCTTTTATAGTCTGAGCAGTCAGGATCCTGGAGAAGGAGGAGGAGGAGGAGGAGGAGGAGGAGGAGGAGGAGGAGGAGGAGGAGGAGGAGGAGGAGGAGGAGGAGGAGGAGGAGCAAGGAAAGAACAGCTAAATATTTGCAGATGTAAACGCTTTCTTGGCGGTCCAGACACAAGGACTTAATGTATGGCTGCCCTCCATCAGAAGGGTTTAATGGACATGAAGCTTACATATCAGAATGAGACTTGGAGACTGGGGAGTTTGACTGTCTGTCTATCTCTCTCTCCCTCTCTCTCTCTCTCTCTCTCTCTCTCTCTCTCTCTCTCTCTCTCTCTCTCTCTCTCTCTCTCTCTCTCTCTCTCTCTCTCTCTCTCTCTCTCTCCCTGATGAAGTCTTAAGAGTGAACCCAGGGTGTATCCAGCCCAACCCGTCCTCCTCACAGCGAGGTGCCCGTGTCTCTGCAGGCAGGCATAATATGTTCAGTGTAATATTCTCTCTGAATGTTCACGGCTGTCGGAGCTCTGCCTAGCTGGGGGTGGTTGGGGGGTGGGGGTGGTGGGTTAGCCAGGCCCCCCCGGTTGTTTGCGGTGTGGTGCTTCTCTAATAAACCACAGAAATGTAATCTGTGTTTTCACAGCTCACCGCAGCTTATCAAAAACCCCCACACTAAGCCCCTCCCCTCACCTTCAGTAGGCTGAAGCTCCGCCCCCTGGCAAGGGGACGTGGCTGTGTGTCACTATGTGTGTGTGTGTGTGTTTGTGTATGTGTGTATCTCTGTGCCAGGCTATTGGTGTGTGTGTATTTGTGTGTGTCTGTGCCAGGCTTTCTTTGTGTGTGTGTGTGTGTGTGTGTGTGTGTGTGTGTGTGTGTGTGTGTGTGTGTGTGTGTGTGCGTGTGTGTGTCCACTGAACAGTGCATCTGTCAACCCTGATTAGCTGCAGGTTTTAGTGGCTCCAAGTGGTGGGGACCCGACTCTGGGGGCACAGGATAGGATTTTGGGGACAGGATAGCTCAGTCTGTTTGGACTTACCATCCCCATAAACACCGAGGTGCCCTTCAGCAAGGCACCAGACCCCATGCCCCTCCTTCGGAGGACGGCCAGAGTGTCTCTTGCCTGCCGTAATGGGGTGCATTTTCATGCAAGTCAGGATGTGAGGGCAATTAGATTCGATTATTAGATTATAGCCGATTCTTAATTCAGGATTTGATTGGAAATACTGCTTCTCTTTACAGTAGACCACCAGGCCATGAGTGGAATGTCAGACTTCTTGCTACAACATGTTTTTGTAAGTTGTTTCAGGGGATTCAAATCCAACATACATACGTATCAAATGTGACATGTCTGCCATGCTTTGTTGAATCAATGCGTCCCATCTCTCCATGGGAGAGAACCGTAGAGACCAGAAGGAGTAAAGAAGTACATTTTGACTGCATGTCACCTTCAGGGACGACAACACGTTCTCTGTCATGGTAGATGAGGCGGGATCGGTGTGTTTCCCTCCTCACGTCATCACCTACTAGAGAGAGCGGTTGATATATATAGCGATGTGCAGCTGAGTCTCAGGGTTATGTAAATGTCCTCCGCGGGCCTGCTAGAGGAGCCAGAGGAGCTCCAGCCCTGAGCTCAGATGACAGGCGGAGAGACGGGGGAGGAGGAGGAGGAGGAGGAGGAGAGGAGGAGGAGGAACTCCTGGAGGACTATGTAGACACGGGTGTGTCCCGTGTGCCCAGAATCCACAAAGACACACACACACACACACACACACACACACACACACACACACACACACACACACACACACATCCAGTGTGCGTGAGGGGCGAAATATACCAGTGGTCGTTAATTAACATGAAACATTGCTGTGATTATTAGCGTAACAACGCTAAATCAAACTGTGGAACTATTTGCTGTCTAGCTCCCTTTGTCTCACACACACACACACACACACACACACACACACACACACGTGCGTGGCTGTCTGCGCAGGCTTTAGTGTAAGTAAGTAACCGCCTGCTGTGTATCGTATGTCCCGTGCATCACAGAGCGGTTACATGGCACATGTGGTGGTGTGGTTATCATGTGTGGCCGTGGGCCAGACCCTGATACCTGATTTATCTTGATCAATGTAGACGTGTGTGTGTGTGTGTGTGTGTGTGTGTGTGTGTGTCTGTGTGTGTGTGTGCCTGCAGACGACATCTATATGTTAAGGCCTTCTGCGGAGCCATCCATCATGACACCAAACACAACACAATGAAACACTGAGACGATAATGTCCTCAATTTAAGGTTTGGCTTTTTGCACATTTTACTTTGCATTTTTGGAATTTGATCATTTGCCATATGGCAAAAAAAGAATTTAGGCATATGTATATTGACATCATCTGCAATATCAATTCTAGCAGATGAATTCCTGTCCCGCCGGCTCTGTTGAATCTGATTTCATACCTTGTGTGTTTCAATATGAAATCACGGTGAGGACAGGCCTGATGCTCCACTTAAATCCTTGCAGTGGAAAAAACCTGTTCTCCCCACTGATGTATTATTTCCTTCCTTGTCTTCTCCGGGGAACACATTGAAATAAACAGACGTTTTTCCTGCTGCACAAGAGAGTTTGCCTGGCCAGCATTTCAAAAGACATAAAACAACTTCCAGAGTTAAAAATAGACCCGTGCCCACGTCAACAAGCACAATTAGACCTCAGCCGCACACCGCTTGTCTGCCCAGCGCAGTCACAGGGGAGTAACAGCAGTCGTCACACTTCAGCGCACACAGAACGGGCTTCGACAGAGCTGCTCTGCCAACTCTCAAGTCTCTTCATCCACTCAGAGAAGTTAGGCTGAGGGTTTAAAGCTTTCTCAGAGAAGGACACCCAGACTTTAAGGGCTGCCAACTTTTCATTCATCACCCTGCTGACCCGGCCCAATACGGGCAGCAGGGTGATGAATGAATACATGATGGGATGACTGTGTGAGTCATGTGAATGGGAGCCATTGATTGACTAAAGGGCTTAAAATAGCTGCCGTCTGAATGTGGACGGACTGGAGAGGAAATGCAGGACATGAGAAAGGAAGTAGCCTCAGCTCAATGAGTAAGGCCTTGTACTGAAGGGCCAGATCCGTGTGTCTGTGAGCTATTAGCTTCCTCAAACCAGGATCACATCCACACTGGGGTGATTAAAGCTGCATTTACTAACCTGTCTACTGAATGCAGCTTTAACGCAGAACTGGAGGATACATTATGAAACAGAACTACTCAACTGGTGGTAACAAAGCATATTAGCATTATTATTATATAATGGCATTATTTACAGTGACAATATGATGCATCTACTATTCACTATGTTCATCAGAGGCAACATTAAATTGGCTGTGTTATATATAAAGGATAACTACTATCCATATACCTTTAATTGCCTTTGTTTATAAGATCTAACTCAATGTCCCTTTCTGCCACTGTTTTCCTTTCACAAGCTCTCCTCCACTTTGGTCCCCAAGCCACAAAGTAAAAGAAAAACCACATACTACCAAGCCAACGGTCGGGCTATACTGTATACCACCAACATTTACAACACCTATTCCATGTTCACACTATTTGTCTGCGGTTTTTGTACACTTCCAGAAGCCTCGCTGCTCATCCGTCACGCCTATGAGTCCAGAAACACCACAAGAGAGACTTGAGTGTTTAGCTCAACGCTTACATCCTAAGCTGGAGCTCGGCGCTCATCTGGCCGACAGTCCAAACACGCCACCACATCACAGGGATCCGCCTCTGCTTATATCATTCATAGCTCTCCTCACCGCCCGCCCAGATACCCTGGCCTGGTCGGCCTCTTCTGGAAAGAAGACAAGCTGCATTGAAGCTTCTTGTTATCAGGCAGATATTTTTTAGAAAATAAAGAAACAGAAGCTGTGCTTTTCATCCAGAGCGCTTGTTTCCTTGGGCTTGGGCAAGTGTACTTCAAAGGGTCCGCAAGTTGGCCTCTTTTAGTGCTGCAGCTAACCATTGTTTTCCCAATGAATTATATATAGTTGCCAAAAAGAATTGGCCAATGCCATCACAGCCTAAAGCTGTGTCCCAAATGGGCTTTCAGCCAAGGAAAATAAATGTTATCAAGCAAGCAGCAAATGTTTAACTTGATCAATTATTCTAAAAGTGACAAAAGATTAATTTAAATATTAATAGATTCTTACAATGAGTTTGCGACGATAGTTTCTAGATCCCAGGACAGGGGTGTACCGGTACACAGCGGGGGGGAGATGGGGGGTTACTTGATGTTCTAGATGTGGAGGATGCATCTATAGGGACTGGCAGGGGGGGAGCCGATGATGGGTGTGATTAGTTCTGGATGGGAGGGCCCGGGGAGACGGGTCCAGGACTGGATCATCAGACAGACTAATTAGAGACATGCCTGGTCAGCTCCACCGACCACGGAGAACACATTCCAAATGCGTGCTAGGAGCAGTGAACATATATGATGTGAACACGGAGCAGGAGAGGATATAAATCAAGCAGGAACTCTCGAGCAGTCTCCCACTCTTTGCCGTGTGGTGCGCTGCACAGGTTTAATGGCACACGCTAAATCTTGATCTACGGTTTGGGAATGTGTGGATGTCAGCTTCAGCTATAGCATCTGGATCACTATAGAGGGCTGTACTCTCCCAGCATTGGGCTCCGTTGGACAGAGAAACCAGTACAGCCACACCAGGAGAAGGCTGCTCCCAGCTCAAACTGTTCACTGTTTACCCTGCACTAATAGAGCATGGAAGACATGCATCATTTAGGAAAGAGCTCGGAGCTCCTACGCTCTGTCCCATACTCCTAGGACAGTGTGGGACACAATGGGACACACACACACACACACACACACACACACACACACACACACACGCACACATACATAAACAGACACAGGTCAGAATGTGTGACCTCTGTTTAAATATTAGTTTTGGGGCGGTTCTTAATACAGGGCACCTTCCTCTGACCTCTGACCCTGTTCTCCTGAGACCCATGGCTTCCTGCTCAAGGACTGATAGTTAGCACAGCTCAGGTGCTTATCTGTCTCCCAGTGGTCTTGCTAGTGGATTTCACAGCATTCATACTGGGGCTGTCTGGGCAGTGTAGCTGGCATAGCTTTTTTAAACAGTTGTTGGGGTAACTAGCTGTTGACACAGTTTGTTGTTGAGGTGGTTTGTTGTAGCGGTGGTTTGTGGTCGAGGTAGTTTGTCGTCAAGGGGGTTTGTTGTGGGGGTACATTAGTTTGTTGTCTGTTTGTTGTAGCTGTTGAGGTAGTTTGTTGTTGAGGGGGTTTGTTGTTGGGGTGGTTTGTTGTTGAGGGGGTTTGTTGTGGGGGTACATTAGTTTGTTGTTGAGGGGGTTTGTTGTTGAGGTAGTTTGTTGTTGAGGTTGCTGTGAGTTCCTTAGCACTAGTTCAATAGACCGGGAGGATAAGGTGTGTCATTGCGAGCAGGTCGGCCCCAGGGCAGCTTGTCCGCTGATGCGGCCTGTCTGTCAAGCCATTTGTGTGTCTTCAGCCAACCTGCATCCTGCTTGGCCGTCGGAGCATCGTAGCAGTTGAGGCAGCGTTGCGGCTGGAAGCCAGGGAGGCCCGGAGGGGTGAGCTCATTAACAACAGGACGTACCCCTGTACCTCCAAACCAGGGCTCTGCATTCCGCCTGCCCCGCTGCCCCCCTGGGACTCATCTGGGGAGGGGGGGGGGGGTGGAGGCTGCTTTAACAGCTCCAGTGTTTTGCTTGGACCATTGCCAAAGGCCAGCAAGCCGAGCTGTGTGTATCAGTGTGTGTGTGTCAGTGTGTGTGTGTGTCAGTGTGTGTGTGTGTGTGTGTGTGTGTGTGTGTGTGTGTGTGTGTGTGTGTGTGTGTGTGTGTGTGTGTGTGTGTGTGTGTGTGTGTGTGTGTGTGTGTGTGTGTGTGTGTGTGTGTGTGTGTGTGTGTGTGTGTGTGTGTGTGTGTGTGTGTGTGTGTGTGTGTGTCCCACTCCCACCACCCCTCACTTCCCCAGTCAGGACCATAAATAGCGACCAGGGAGGGCAGCTGCGTGTTCCTGCTCCTTCAGGTGTTTATAACTCTCCCGACTCACAGCCAGGGAGTCTGGCAGCACACTCACGCCCATCCAACCCTTATGGAGCATGCTTCCTCCATCCTTATGGAGCATGCTTCCTCCAGCAGAACAATGAAAAATTAATAAATGAGGCCCAGAAACGCACGGCCTGTCCTTTGTGGCTCCAGGGGCGCCGCTTTGGCCACAGTGTGGCCATCACAGGGCACTTCGCTTGAAGAGATATCTGCCCTATCGGCCACTCAGCCAGAGAGAAAGAGAGAGAGAGAGAGAGAGAGAGAGAGAGAGAGAGAGAGAGAGAGAGAGAGAGAGAGAGAGAGAGAGAGAGAGAGAGAGAGAGAGAGAGAGAGAGAGAGAGAGAGAGAGAGAGAGAGAGAGAGAGAGAGAGAGAGAGAGAGAGAGAGAGAGAGAGAGAGAGAGAGAGAGAGAGAGAGAGAGAGAGATATACAGAGATACAGAGATACAGAGAGAGAGAGAGAGAGAGATACAGAGAGAGAGAGATACAGAGAGAGAGAGAGAGAGAGAGAGAGAGAGAGAGAGAGAGAGAGAGAGAGGGGGGGGGGAGAGAGAGACAGAGACAGAGAGAGAGATGCAGACAAACAGAGACAGAGAGACAGACAGAGAGACAGAGAGAGACAGTCCCTATTTTATGATGCATTTGGTAGCGTTTCACTTTGCGGCCGTTAGACATTGTGCAGACACGGTGACTCATCCCTGCAGCAGACACAGTGGTGTATCATATGGGAGTGTGTCTTCAACCCGCTGTTAGTTCCATCCCCAGAGGAACAACCACTCTGAGGTTATGTCTTAGAATCCCTGCAAATCAACTTATTGCACTATTCCTGCTGAGAGAAATCACCAAAGAGATGGGAAAGTAACTAGAATAAATGTAATGTTTGAAGTTTTTTCCTGTTAGAATAGTTAGTTACTAGGGATTGACTCTTCTTTTCTCTTTACTCAGGTCAGGTGTATATGTCTATCTATCTGTCTTATCTGTCGTATTTGTCTGTCTGTCCGTCCGTCCGTCTGTCTGTCTATCTATTCGTCTAGCCATCCGTCCGTCCGTCTGTCTGTCTATCTATTCGTCTAGCCATCCATCCATCCGTCCGTCCGTCCGTCTGTCTGTATGTCCGTCTGTCTGTCTATTCAGTATCTTGTGGGTGGCAGGGGAAGATGGACGTGTAAAAGGCGAATGCATGGGCCTGGTTTCAAAAAGAGGCTTTCCTTTAAGTGCTTCCAGGTACAGAGAGACATGGAGTGAGAGAGACAAGAGACAGATATGGAGATGGAGACAGAGAGACATGGAGAGAGATATGGAGATGGAGAGAGAGAGAGAGAGAGAGAGCCTGTCCACTCCCTCCTATTGTTTGAGCTGACTCAGCAGGGGATTGTTAAGCCATCAGATCGGTCAAAAGAGAAGAAAACAAAACACAAAAGTGAAATCATTTTTATTTGATTTGGTTTTCCCTAACAAAGAACAGACCAGCCGTAGGCGCAATCTCACACAGCTGTTAAATGACTCTTAAATGACTCTTAAATGACTCTTAAATGACTCTTAAATGACTGCATCCTTTGATTTTCTCTTAAATTATTTGGCTCACATATAACACACATGTGACAAAGAGGTGTTGATCTAATTTGATGTTGGATCTCTCTCTCTCTCTCTCTCTCTCTCCCTCTCTCTCTCTCTCTCTCTCTCTCTCTCTCTCTCTCTCTCTCTCTCTCTCTCTCTCTCTCTCTCTCTCTCTCTCTCTCTCTCTCTCTCTCTCTCTCTCTCTCTCTCTCAAATCGCCATGCTTTCAAGCTATCTACAACTGGAGTGGGCAGTGGGTAATTGCCGTGTGTGTGTGTGTGTGTGTGTGTGTGTGTGTGTAGTAGTAGGGTGAAAGGCCAGAGAAATGAGAGGTCCCATGTTTTGGGTCTTTGTTCACAACAATAGTGAACTGTTCGTTACGTAGCGCCGAGTGTTGAGACGGTCGTCCTCGTGTCTCTTGTCTCTTGTCTCGTGTCTCGTGTCTCGTGTCTCGTGTCTCTTGTCTCGTGTCTCGTGTCTCGTGTCTCTTGTCTCTTGTCTCGTGTCTCGTGTCTCGTGTCTCGTGTCTCTTGTCTCGTGTGTCTCGTGTCTCTTGTCTCGTGTGTCTCGTGTCTTGTGTCTCTTGTCTCGTGTCTCTTGACCCTGCTCATTTGGGGTCCTTCTTTCCTTTCTCAAAGTATTATCATAATTTGTTTTGGTTGATAAAATACATGATTATAGCCAGCATTATGTGAGACAGGAAGAGGATGCCCTACAACATGCTGTACAACATTAAATCCACTATTAACTTCAATGTTCTTTGATTGCGTGGTGGAGCTGTCTCCGACGGCCAGCGACAACTTTGTGGTTTCCAGGGACACCTCCCAGAATGTCTTGAGGTCCTGATGAGGGACCGACCCAAAATCTGGGGGTCCGGTGTGTTTTCCTCACGGTGATGGGAGAAGACGTCACACTCACTCCATGATCTGCATCAGCATGGAGTGAGCACAAGAGCTCACTCCCAATAAATCCCAGCCAGCCTAAGCAGACAGAGCAGGACTCATAAGGGACTGGGTCACAGACCGGACTGGGTCACAGACCGGACTGGGCCCCTCCGGGTCCAGGGTGAAGCTGAGCAGACCAGATGAGTCTGGAATAGTGCACTGGGGGAGCCCATTGTGTTAACTTGTGAGCTCAGTGAATGTTCCTTCTCCAAGTATCCTGTTCAACCTGCACATCGGTAGCCAGACATGCTGTTAACTCAATAATTGATGTTGTCTTCTGCAGCTTTCTACATGAAGGAATATCACATGAGACTGAGAGCTGCTACACTGAACTGATCACGGTTTACTCATAGAGATGAATGCAGGATCAGTCAGGGCGTGGCCATGGGGAAACCCAATCACAGATGAGCATCAGGGCTAAAACCCTGAGACTCATGCCAGGTCATCAGAACTTCACTGGGACTAGACAACACACACGCATACACACAAAGACAGAAAGAAGGAAAAGCAAGGGACACTGGAACCAAACAAACACACAAGGAAACGCAGGGAAAACAGAAGAATCACAGGATGGTGACGGTTCCACAAGAGGCGATTGGAACTGTAGGAATCCCACCGTGTTGCTGCCTAGACTCTAAATAACGTGTGTGTGTGTGTGTGTGTGTGTGTGTGTGTGTGTGTGTGTGTGTGTGTGTGTGTGTGTGTGTGTGTGTGTGTGTGTGTGTGTGTGTGGTGTGTGTGTGTGTGTGTGTGTGTGTGTGTGTGTGTGTGTGTGTGTGTGTGTGTGTGAGGTGCACTATGCTGATGTGTGTGTGTGTGTGTGTGTGTGTGTGTGTGTGTGTGTGTGTGTGTGTGTGTGTGTGTGTGTGTGTGTGTGAGGTGCACTATGCTGATGTGTGTGTGTGTGTGTGTGTGTGAGGTGCACTATGCTCCCAGCACTCACACCACCCCAGTAAGGGGGGGGTACATTTATCAAATGCTTTACCAACCATAATAACAGGATGTTAATCAGGCTCCAGTTGTAATGGTTTATTTTGATCCGTCATCCAGTGGAGAGGAGCTGGTGGCTCAGCCATTTTGAATTCTTCTTTTTTTTGTTTGTAATATTATTATTTTGCATTGCTGATAGCAA